>VDFB02281492.1:156657518-156715572 GCA_007258455.2 Sequoia sempervirens
AAGGTCCCCTACCCTATCCATCATCCTCAGAGAGGGTGGGTATCCAATCGGTTACCCCGTAAATGTGTGTATGTTTTATTCTAACCTTGTGACTTCCTAGAGTAGTCGAATCTTAGGGGGGGAGGATGTAGTGCCCCTCCGTGATTCACCCTATCAGTGTTGTCCATATGGTTGATTGGTGTTTAGTCTATTTGATTTAAATTGGGTTGATTTGTGCTTTGATTGATTATTATATTAAAATAGAGTTATTAAAGTTAAAATTATTTTGATAATTAAAATAAATGATTTAATATGTTTGTGGTGTCGATAAATGAAAATATTGATAATACCTTTATTAATTTAAATAAATAAATTTTGTGTTTTAATATTGAAATATTAAAATAAATGTATATTATCGATAGTGTGTAAACAAAAGTAAAATGAAAGATTAAATTAATAAATTAAATATTTAATTGTTGATTTATTTTGTGCAAATATAAGGTATGGTTAAATTATAAAAATAATATGAATGAAGTAGTTGACAGTAGTGGGAAAGGAAATTAAACAAAATAATTAATTTAAAAAGGGCATGCAACAACGGTTTGGGAGGTGGAAAATAAATTGGTTATTTTGCAAAAAGAAAGGGGGGCTTTTTGGAGGTTATAATAAAAAAGTAGTCTTGCTTTTCGTGAGAGTTGTTCTTGTTCTTGGAGGCTCCTTCTAGTTTTAGGAATTGGGTTTTGCTGAGATTGTTGAGATTGGAAGTGTGTTGAAGTTTGGTTGCAGTTGCAAGCTGAGAATGTGAGCTTTGTGTCAAATCTTTTCTCTGGAAAGTGAAGGAAATTATGTTCTATTGCTACTCTCAATTTTAGTTGTAGTAAATGAAATGGAGTATTGTGTTGTTGAAAACAAAATAACTTCTTGTTAATTTTTTGAGTTGAGCAAGTTAGTAAACTCATTTTCTGGAGTTTTAGAGTTTCCTATGAATCAAATTTGTGCATCTGTAGGTTTCTTGTAGCTATTTAAAAAAACCATTTCTCTAGGAAAGTTGTTGTTTCATTATTGCTTTATGTTTTTCTATTCGACTGCAATTTATCCGAGTGTCTCAACTTGATTATGTATCCATTCTTTGGATAGGGTAATCCTATGTTTCTTGCTTCGACTGCCCTTCAAGATTCTTGCTTACAACTTGTGATATGGTTATTCGGTTATCATGTTTTCTCTGTTGTTGAGGGTCACTATGAGTTCTTAAACCAATTCTTTAACTACTTGGAACTGCTAATGGCTTCTGTGTTAGAGATTGCCTGTATTTGTCCTCCCTTCATTTCCACTCTTTCTCTACATCCCTTGTGGCACCATTCCATCAATGCATTTGGTTTAAATTCTTGTGCTCTTTCTAGCTTCCTATACTTGTGTATGCATACCTAAGTAACAATATTGGTCAACGCCCATGTTTGAGACCCTATTCAAAGGCGCGGGATTTTTAGGTTACAGTAATTTCTTGCTAAAATTTGAAGCTAGTGATTTTATTCTATTTTTGAAGTTAGTTATCTCTTTTGGGTTTTAATCAACGTTAAGTAAACCAATGGCACCATCCTTATAATTGTGAGATCAAGAGATAAATCATTCTATAGTTGAAATTCTATCCTTGTTAGATTTTATATCTTCTTTTGAAGGATTCAATGATTATAAAGCTAGGTATTCTCTGCCACTGATAGTTGACATTAGTTTACATTTTTTCCTAATCGTTGGTATTGTGCAAATGAAATTATATGTATTCAATGCCAATGAAATTTTGTAATAGTGTGCATTCGAATTTTTTTGGATGAATTCGATTTATTGAATCTTAGTTGTTTTGATGTTGAGTTTCTTGTGTCAGTTCTACATGACAAAGTCATCACACAAAGTCCCATTGGTCTGTAGTTGACATGTGTATGATCTAACCCTAAGCTTTATCTCCATAAATCTGTCATATTCATTGGTAAACACAATAATGAAGTTTAAATTCATCCACCACCAATTGAAATACATGCATTTGATATTCGGTTTGAAAAAATGTATGAATATTGATATATATATATATATGAAGGTCTGTAATTGGTATGTGTTGCGCTGAGTATGCATTGGGTTGTGTATTTAAAATGCCTTAGCATCCAATTTTGACACTTTACATATGTGCACTGGTATATATATATATGCTTATATATGGTTATGTGATTGATCTGCTATATGTATACATATCTTGTATTATGTTTTTCTTGTGGTATTCGATTATAATAAATGAATATATATATATAGATCTATAGATCTATATATCTATATATATAAATACATATATTTATATATCTATATATATAAATACATATATATGTATATATACATATATATACATATATATACACATATATTTAGACATCTATGTGGTTTAATCTGCACTCTATATTATGAAATAGAGCTTTGCTTTAATGATATACAAGTATATGTGTGTGTGTGTGAGCTTATACATATATATATATACTCTTGTATATGTGTTAACCATAGGTATTGTATGTATGAACAAATACATGTATATGTTTTAAATTCCATATTGTTGTTTTTACTATTGATTTATTATGATAGAAAATGAATGTAACATAGGAAGATTTAGATATAGAAGAATTGATGTATTTGTAATTAAATAGATGGAAGGTTAGTTATATAGAAAAATGTAATGGTTTCATTATAAATTTACCTTGCATTCTTTGATTATGTCATTGAATTGAGTTATTGTATGAAGTAAAGTTAGTAAGTAGTGAAAATGGGATGTTTGTGTGTTATAGTTCAATGTTTACATCATTGTGTGGGGTGGATATTGGAAGAATTCCAAGGGTTAGGGGGAATTGTCTACCTTTTTGGATTCTATGATCATTCTTTGAGATGGTAATTTATGTGTTGAATGAGTTACGAGGGTCATTAGCCTTGCACGGTATATTCTCCACTTTGATTGGGACTTGTGTGCAGGATGATTTATGCCTCGCCTTTTTGTGTATGTTTATGAGGTTTTAGTGATTTGTACAAGTTGGCCTTGCCTTGTTGAGTTCATTAGGTCTCCTAGTTGCTAGTAGGGGAGTGGCTCTCAGTGGGGGTCGGTGCACAAAGTGGCGCCAGGGTAACCCATGTGGGAGTTTCTTAACTTAGTGATAATTTAAAATGAATTAGGGGGTTGGGTAGTTACACATTAATCAAGATAACACCTCACTTAGGGCTCAAGTGCTCGTTTAGGATTGGGATGAGTGGGAAGGCCTGGAATGGCAAAGATCAGTTGCCTTGTCCTCTTGAAAGGTATGTTGATCTTGCATGAGTTTTTATGGGGGTCGGTGATTTGATAGAGGCTGCTAGGGTAACTCAAGATGGGGGTCGGTAGCCTAGGAAGATACACCAGGGTAACCCATAGAAAGCTATGTGATGATACTCCTCCCTACTGCAACCTAGTATTCCCCTACCTCGTGTCTTCCTTTGATGTTTGTGTGCCTTTGGAAGTGGTGTCATTGTTGTGTGTGATTATAGTGCACTTATATATTGGAGTCATGTTAGCCTTTGTGTTGTTCTTCTGTCTCTTGACTATTTTGTGGTGGGACCTTATTGTTATCTCCTAACATGAGGGGTGGACCTTAGGGTTCCACATGGTCGGGTGGAATGTACCTTGTACTCCATTGGGATTTCCCTTGTGGTTGTTCATGTTCGTGGTGACTGCTCTTGGTGATGTGGACTTCTACAATTGTTCCAGATCAAGTGGAACATGCAAAAGTGGAACATGCATCATGTTTTTGATGAGATGTTAAATTTTGTGTGGAGGTCTTATATGGGCTGTGAGGCTTGGCTAGAGGATTCAGATCATCTTGTTTACTATCGACAAACCTGATGGTTGATTGGTCATTCCTATTATGTGATAGAGCATTACTTACCAGACCGAGTGTGTCATTAGTTCGGAGAGAGACAGGGGCGAGTTCCTAATGCTTATGAGGCTCGGTTCGATTAGACCACTCAGAGGTCCATGTATGGGGTCTCCAACAGATATAGATACTGTTGTTGTTGAGTTCAGAGTACTTGCCCCAATTGGTTGGTCTTGGCCGATTGGTTTAGCAGATCTAGGTACTTCTCTTGATTATGATGAGTGATGGGCATGACATAGGCCATTGAGACTCATCGATCTTGGGGGTGATCCCACTTTGGGTAGAGAAAGTATTATAGGTCATCGTAGGGAGCAACAATGCATTGAGGTTCTTATAGAGTAGTTGGATAGGGCCCAACATGATGGGGCACAAGGTGGTGAGGATGAGTATATGCCTTGGGCATAGGGTCATAGACAAGTTTTGGGCCCTCCTCCACTAGCTAGGGATGGAGATATACTATTAGCTCAGATGACTGCTACTAGAGATGCAAAGATAGTGCAGTGATAGGCTACAAAGGCTAAGGTAGACATCTTGAGGGTTGAGCGAGATAGTGAGAGTGGTCGATGACATGCTACAAAGGCTCAAGTGTAGTTGCTTATAGTGGAGAGAGATAATCTCAAGGTAGAGCATGATAGTTTCAAAGCAGAGCGGGATCGGTATCTATAGATGTCCACCTATTATAAAACTTTATAAGATGCTAGTGTTCCTAGGACTACTTGATGTCCACGATTTGGAGAGCCTAGTGTTGTGAGTGATGGCAGTGGTGGCGATGGGGTAGGTGATTAGTCTGTGAGACAGCCAAATCCCTTTGGTTGTCCATAAGGTTCTGTCGAGGTCTTACTTTTTGTACTTGATATTTATGTTGTTTATTGCTTCAAGACATATTGTAGACATGTGTTTTGTATATATATTCATCAGTCTGATCAAGGCCTCGTATATATGTTATGATTTTGTATTTACCCTATCATACTTGTTTCACTGATGATATATATGAGATATACCTTCTTTGATTTAGTTTCATTATTTTTATGTGATGATGATGTATGATGATGTATGCTATGTGTTGGATGTATGCCCCATTCATGATGCATGATGTTTTCATTGGTTTATTATCATTATGATATGTATTGACGAAATTGTGGATGCATGATGGATATGGTACTAATGATATTGCTATGCAGGGTGGATGTTAGTTAAAAGAAACATTATGATGATGGATACAAATTTGATGTTGTTAGTAGTGATGAGTATTGGTTTCACTTTGCTTTTAGAGACTTCATAGTTTGAACAATCCTGTTTGATGTAGCAAATAGATACGATGCACTAGGGTATTAATAACCAAGGTGACTTTGTATCCTTTACGTGGACTTTGACTCTACAAACAAAGAGTATCTTTTCTCGTTTCAAATATATAGAAACTTTGTTTAAAGTATAGGGTTGGGTTGCATTAAAAAAAAATTGGATTAGTCACACAGAGAGGTATAGAGCACCTAACATGTGACTGTGTCATGAATTGTTTTACTACAACTTCCATACACTCAATAAAGCAAGTATTTTACATGGTAATGTTACAAAAATATCTTACAAACAACAAATTGAAATGATGCTCAATTTCCCCCATTCCTTCTTCTCTAAATCCTTATGGACATCCTCGAGAGATCTTGGAAATGAGTCAATAAAATAAATCATAAGAATAAGACTACAAAAAGATAAAACAATGTTGTTATATCACTTGCCATATTTTTTTGGGGTGGGTCTATTATCCAATTTTGATCATGTCTATTGTAGGAACCGATCCGTTAAGGCATATCTCAGGATGTTGTTGGTATGTTGTCAAATAATATGTAGGTAATACTTTGGAATTTGTTTACATCTGTTTGTAATCAAATCTATGTGATTGCTTTGCTTGAAAGTTCTAGCTTGTTGTTTGCTCTGTTTGTTAGTTTGTTTTTTTTGTCAAAGGATGATTGCAATGATTTGTTTATTATGGATGAATCTTTATTATGGATTGTGATGACGAGATAGATCTTTTTTATTTTTCTAAGTTTTAATGATTTTTTTTTTGTTTTCAGGGGACTAACCTAGGGCCTCGGGGGCTCATCAAAGATAAGCCTTGCCTACGTTGTAAACATAGAGGCTCATAGTTTGCATGGTTTGAGTGTTTTTGACCTTTTTTTTGTGTATGTTTTTGGATTTTAAATTTTTGACTAAGTTGAAATAAAGCATGATAGAAACCTAAGGGGACTAACCTAGGGTCTCGGGGGCTATTAATCCTTGCCTACGTTGTACACACGGAGACCATGTAGTTCGACCATTTGACTCAAAGCAAAAACTATTTTTGGGATAAACAATACTTGGATTGATATTCCACTTCTGTGTCTAAAGGATATGTTGTGGTAAATCTACGTGAACTAGCTATGGGGTTCAAGCAAATTTTGATATCTTAGACTATTTTGAGTGAAGGAATAATCCAATGATGTTTTGTTTTTGATGTTTTCTTATGTTTTTTATTTTTGTTGTTTTCTAATGTTTTTGATTTTCTGTTGTTTTCTAATGTTTTTTATTTTTGTTGTTTTCTAACCATGATTGGATGCTCAAAGATCTAACCCATGACCAGGTTTGAGAAGTTTTCCCCAATAAAACGACTTTCCTTAATTAGTGACAAGTCATGGTTGGATACATGTTTTATTATGCAATGGATGAGTGGATGTTATGGATATTACCGATAGATAATGATGCAAGTTTTATTCAAACATAGCACCTGTTTTCTAGGTTTTCAATATAGTACCTATTCTAGGAGCACCACAAAGTGGTTTTCACTTAAAGAATGTTTTATTTCTATTTATTGTTTTTCTTGCTTTTTGATTTTTTTGTATTTTAGCTTTTTTTCTATTTTTTTGGATTTTTACTCTTTTGCCTGGGGTATTTTGATGTGCTTCATTGTATAAATTCTTGAGGTGGTCATTTTTTAGTGGTTTAGCTAAAGGGTCTCCTTTAGGAGTCGCCAACTGATAGGCCCCAGAGTTGTAGCTTGTTGTGATGACGAATGGGCCTAACTAGTTGGGTTCAAATTTCCCTTTTCCATCCTGATTCAATTGTATTTTTTGATTCTCCTTGAGGACCAAGTCACCAATTTGAAAGTTCCTATCTTTTATTTTCTTATCATAGCTTCATTTGAGCCAATTCTGATAAACCTGTAGATGGTTTAACGTGCTCAAACTCCTTTCAACTAGGAGCTCTAATTCATTTAGACTGGATACCCTGTATTCTTTATTGTTGACCATGCCTTTTAGTGAGACTCGCAATGAGGGGATTTCGACCTCGATAGACAAGATCGCCTTTGATCTGTAGACCAAGTAAAATGGTGTGGTGTTAGTGGGTGCTTGAATGTTGGTTCAATAAGACCATAAGGTTGGGTTTAGCTGCAAATATCAATCACAGCTAGCATCATTGACAGTCTTTTTTAGTATTTTTAGGATTGTTTAATTAGATGCCTCAGCCTGACCATTTCCTTGGGGGTAATAGGGCATGGAAAATATATGTTGGATAGAAAATTGGGAACAGAGCTCTTGGACATCTTGATTTTTGAATGGGGTTCCATTGTTTGTTATTATCATTTGAGGAATTTCATACCTACATATGAGATAATTCAAAATGAATTTTAATATATGTTTGTCAGTGATATAGATCAATGAAATTGCCTCTATCCATTTAGTGAAGTACTATGTTGTTATGATAATGAATTTGTGACCGTTAGATGAAGTGGGTGATATCTTACCTTCCAAGTCTAATCCCCATTACGAGAAAGGCCATGGTGTGATTATGGGTCTCAATTCCTGTGCTGGTGCATGAACCAAGTCGTTGTGTTGCTAACATTCTCGACACTTTCTAGAATACTGTATGCATTTATGTTCCATGGAGGGCCAGTAGCACCCCATTCTGAGTAGTTTTTAGACTAGGTTAAGTCTGCTAGAGTGGGATTCACAAATACCTTCATGGACCTCTTGTAAGAATGTTTGTGCTTCTTCTACATTAAGGCATCAGAGTAACATAACATCTAGACTACGACGGTATAGGGTATCTCTTAGGATGGTAAAATGGGAAGTTCTATGGGTGAAGGTTTTCTTTTGAGTGGTCGTTAGGTCAAGTGGTATAATACCATGTTGTATGTAGTCAAAAGTATCTTGGTACCATGGGGAGTTAGGACCAAAAACAACACATACCATTTCTAATTTTGAGATGTAGAACGTAGGTACGAGTAATTGTTCAACAAGGAACTCATACTTAGGCACTTTCTGTGAAATATCAAGCAGTGATCCTATTGTTTCTATTGCATTGGTAGCTCTTTTATTGATTTGAGGAACTTTCTCAAAGGTTATTCTGACGAAGTATTCCTTGAAGTTTTCCACCATCCTTTTATATGGTAGCAATTTGTCATCTTTTGTCTGGTATTCATTGTTCATTTTTTTGAGCACTAGTTGAGAGTCTCCAAAGACATGTAGCTCTTGTATTCTCCATTTAATAGCCATTTTTAGCCCTGTGATAATAGCTTCATATTCTGAGATGTTGTTCATGCAGGGGAATGCATTCCTGTAGGCCTTGGGTATACTATCTCCCTATGGTGTGAGAAATAGCATACCTGCTCCAGAGCCATGTTGAGTATGGGACCCATCAAAGTATAGAGTCCATTTGCCTGTCTATTCTATCATCAAGCTACTCTCATCTGGAAAGTCCAATATGAGAGGTTTATGATCATCTATGGGTGCTTTGACCAGTTGGTCTGCTATAATTTTTCCTTGATAGCTCTCTTATCCACATACTATATATAAAATTCACTCAAGATCATCACCCATTTAGCTATTCGACCTGTTAGGGCTTCCTTTGCTAGTAAGTATTTGAGTGGTTCTACTTTTGAAATCAGCTTCACCTTTCTGTTTAAGATGTAATGTCTCAATTTTTTTGTTGAAAACATGACTGAGAGACATGCTCTCTCAATGGGACAGTAGTTTATTTCATAGCCCACTAATGTTCTACTGATATAGTAGACTGCCCTTTCTTTATTGTTATCATCTAGCTAGGCCAAGAGAGCTCTCAACGTTGCTTGTGTGGTAGACACATAAAGTATTATTTCCTTTTTTGGGATAGGTGGTATAAGTACAAGAGGAGTAAGTAGGTACTCCTTGACTTGTTGGAACGCTTGGTCACATCTCCCATCCCACTTGAAGGTAATGTCCTTTTGTAGGAGATGAGTGAAAGGGTGACATTTGTTTGCCAATTGTGAGATAAATCACTTGATGGATTGTAGCTTCCCTTGTAGGCTCCTTAACTATTTTAGTGTCTTTGGAGGAGGCATCTCTATTATAGATTTTATTTTTGTAGGATCCACTTCAATCCCTCTTCTTGAGACTATGTACCCCAATATATTTCTAGATGTTACTCGGAACACACATTTCTTAGGGTTGAGTATCAAATTGTACTATTCAAGTCAATCAAACACCTTTTCCAGGTTTTTCAAGTGATCTTCCCTTTTAACTAACTTTACTAGAATGTCATCCACATAGTCCTCCATGATTTTGTGTAGTATATCATGGAATATGGTCATCATTGCTCTTTGATAAGCTACTCCTGCATTCTTTAGACCAAAGGGCATTACATTCCAACAAAATGTTCCCCAAGCACAAGTAAATGTTGTTTTTGTTGGTCAAGCTACTCCTGCATTCTTTAGACCAAAGGGCATTACATTCCAACAAAATGTTCCCCAAGCACAAGTAAATGTTGTTTTTGTTGGTCATCTGGAGAGATCCTTGTCTGGTTGTATCCAAAGAAACCATCCATTAAGGATAGC
Organism: Sequoia sempervirens; assembly: GCA_007258455.2. NCBI lineage: Eukaryota > Viridiplantae > Streptophyta > Pinopsida > Cupressales > Cupressaceae > Sequoia > Sequoia sempervirens. The sequence continues at coordinate 156,667,275 of VDFB02281492.1, forward strand.
ATCTCATGCTCGGTTGTTAGATCCACAATCATTTCGATACTTGGCAATGGAAAGTTTTCCTTTGGACAAGCCTTGTTCAGGTCTCTAAAGTTTGCGCATATTCTTATGCCCCTAGTAGGTTTGGATACTGGTACTAGATTTGATATCTATTGTGGATAGTCGATGGGTATGATGAAACCCACATGTAGTAGTTTATTTAGCTCTACCTTTACCAATAATGCTATCTGAGGATGCATTTTTTTGATATTTTACTTGATAGGCTTTTCTCTAGGGACCATGGCTAAATGATGTACCACTAATGTTGGATCTAGTCTAGGAATATCAGCATAGGTCCAGGCAAAGTTTACCTTTCTCTCGTTGATGAAAGCTATTAAATTTTCCTTATCTTCAAGATCAAGTGATGTTGCATGGTATGTTATTTTTGGGTCCTTTGTTGTGCCAACATTTATGGACTATGCTTCTTCTACTAGGAGTGTTGATCTCTCTTGATATTCCGATATGGGGAGATTGAACCCTCCACCCTCAGGTGCCTTTGGGAGGTTTTCACCTTCGGATGCATCCTTTATCTTCTTCTTTTATGGATTTGATAGAGCCACAGTGTGTTTTTCCCTAGGGGATCATATTTTTATGTTTTTTCTTTCATTTTTGTGATTGGAAGATTCAATATCCACACCAAATTATGCCTCATGTTCAAGTTCCATGATGAACCCTACTTTGTGATCTCCTATTGGTACATTTGTTCGAAGTCCCATCAACTCTGCAATTTCCTCATCATTCTGGAATTGATCCAAAAAAGGTTTATGTTGTTGTTGATCCCAATCTATGAGTTGTGGGTAACATAGTGGGAAGTTATCAATCTTGTTTTACAAAGCTTAGGGAAGTGGGTGAAAGGTTCAATATGGCTTTGATTTCTTTCTCCCACTAGGTATCTAGGTCATCATTACTAGAAGTGGGGGAATCATATCCGGTGACGAAGGAAGGAGAATCCCATTCGTATTCATTAGAGTCTGTTCCAAAATGGTAATAGATTTTGGGAATGGTTTCTATGTACTGGAGAGGGAACCTATCAATACTAAAGTTGTTGAATAATTCTTCAACGGGTAACTCATGTAATATCTAGTGCCTTAACACTAGCAAAATTTTCTCGTTTCTTCTAAGAGGTTCATCTGGTTTTTGGAATAACCATGTATTTTGTCTTATAACCTAGTCCCATATTTTTCTTCCTTTGTTCCACTAGGATAGGCTCTGATCAGCCTTGTTTGTGTAGGCCAAGGCCACTTGTTCCATTATATCCCATTTGTTTAAATAATTGATAACCTCTAGTGTTAGGATCAATTGAAATGGGTTGTGGCATTTTTGGTTCTTCTTGCTCCTCCTTGTAGATCATGGATGAGAAGTCCTCCTCAACTATTTCTTCGTCTTTCATTTCTCCCCATCTAGTGAATGTTGTGGGCTTGGCTATCATTTTTACTATCTTGATCTCTTTTGGACTTTCATATACTCTAGGTATTGGTGCAAGCATGCCAATGCAGAATGCTTGGTTGAAATGGTAATTCTCATTACCTCTATCAAGTACTTGAATCTTAGCTTCTATTTTTCAGTTTCTCACTTGATGTGTTCTTGGTTGAGGTCGACGGAAGCATGACAGGTCAACATAAGAAAAGGAGTGGAAGGCTATGTCATTGCTAGGCACATGTTGGATTTTTTTGTACTTCTCCTCTAACTTTGCATAGAAATGGAAAGGCTCAAGATCAGCATATAGTGTTAATTATTTTCCTTCATGGGAAAACTTTAGGCATTGATGAAAAGTAGAAGGGAATGCTTGTAATGCATGGATCCAAGGGCGTCCAAGGAGGAGGTTGTACAAAAACTCAAGGCCTAGTACTTGACAAGTAGTTTATATGATGGTTGGTCCTATGTGCATTGGCAACCTAACTTTCCTTCACAATTTATTTCAAGGTCATCATAGGCCCTTATGGTGATACTATTACCTTTGTCAATCATGTCATCAAAATAGCCCAACTATTTAACAAATTTTGAGGTACAATTTTTAAACCTGCACCGTTATCTATCAATACTCGTTTGACCATGGTTTTGTGAACACCAACCTCTATGAGGAGGGCTTGGTTGTGGAATGTTATTTGTGGTAAATCTTTCTCGAAAAATATTAAATGATTACTTACTATGATCTTGCCAACCATGGCTTGGAACTGACTAGGATCGAGGTCATTAGAGACTAACATTTCCAATTCCTTTTCTAATATTCCCCCATGTGTTGGTGATAGTTTTAACAACTCTAGGATTGAGATTAGGTCAGGTATTTTCTTCAACTGTTTCACAATGTTGTATTCAATTGGTGACTTTATTATGGGTTTGGGTGGTACTTCTTGGATTGTAACTCTTCCTCAGCAAGTGGTTACGTTACAGTTGTTTTCCCCACCTCGTATAGTCACTAAATTTTCCCTATTGTCATCAACCTATGAGAGGGTTCCTAAAACCATGTCATCGTACGTGTAATTAGCATTGCGGTATTCTTGTTCCTTCCCTTTGTCATTTCTTTTGGTGTGATTTTGGATTGGGTTTGAGTATATTTGCAGGTCTTTATTTTTGGGATGATGTCCAACGTCTACTTCCCCTTTGTCTATTAAGTCTTGGATAAGATGTTTGAGTTGCATGCAATTGTTGGCCATGTGTCCCTTGATATTATGGAATTCACATAAGTCTTGATCATTATACCACGGTGCCTTGAAGCTAGGTTCCTCCTAATTTGGGTGATCATTCTTTTTGATGAGGCTTTTTTGTACTACCTTGTGCATGACTATTTCAAGTGACTCACCTAGTACTGTGAATTGCCTCCTTGGTTGATCATACTGCCTTTGTTGTCCTCCCTGATTTGTCTATCGATTTATAACCTGATTGTTCTTGGAATAGGTTATTTGGTTGCTTTGTGTGTTGTCGAGACCATAGCTTGTTTTTTTTTCCTACAGTTTGTTTTGAGGCGTGTCATGTGCATTCCATAGTGCTCTAGCGTCAACTACTACATCATTTGTGACGTTTTTGTTTTTAGCCTAGACTTTAGGTTTTTCGTTTGAACTAGAGGAACTATCTTTTGAGATACTCAACTTAAGGACTCCCCTTGCAATGAGGGCTCTCTAAATATCCAATCCCTTCTCAATGTTTTCTTCAAATTTTGTTGGACATAACATTGTGAGTTAATAGTTGATCTCACGTAAGACATTGGTAATGAATATATCCACCAAATCCTTATCGGGAATGGGCCACTTAAATCTACTAGCCTTGTGTCTCCATCACTGTAGATAGGAGTTAAAGGACTCCCCTTGACTCTATTTGATTGTGGATAAGCTTGTGATGGTGACATCTTGCTTGATGTTGAAGGAGAAGTGACTTATGAACTTGTTAGATAGTTCATCGAAGGTTTTGACTACTGGTGTCAAAGGGTGAACCACTCTATAGCATGGCCCACAAGGTTGCATGGAAATAGCCTCATGAGGTATGAGTCATTATTTCATACTTCCATGCATGATATGAATAAATCACATATATTCTCTACTAGATCCCCTCTTTTTTGTCAAACCTGTGTATCTCAAAATTCTTTGGAAAGAGTATTGTAGTGACAGATTGATCGAATGGGAATGGGCATATTTCTTGGATAGTATAGGTTTTCTTTTGTTTCCCAGCTTGCATGCTTGCTATCTATTGGGTAATAGCCTCTAGTTTAATTTCTATGTTTTTTTTTGGAATTTTTTTTTGCGAGTTGTGTATAATAGCCTTGCAGTCTCACCATGTTTTGGTCATATATCGAGTATTGTCAAGGCATAGGACCTTGGTAACTATTTTGGACATAGAGCGGGTTAGTTCCTTGTTACTAGGATGAAATGTATTAAAGGTTACCATGTTGATGCATTAGCGGGATACCTTGGTAGTAGGAAGAATTGGGAGGAGTTCCCTATGGCACACCTTGCTACTAGGAAGGACTAAATTGAAGGATACCTTGTTGATGCATTAGCAGGACACCTTGTTGATGGGACAACTAAAGAAGGATGCTCTATGGAACACCTTGTTTTTGGGAAGGACTAAACTGAAGGTTACCCTATTGGTGTGTTAGTAGGACACCTTGTTGATGGGATGACTAAAGAAGGGTGCTTTGTGGAACACCTTATTGTTGGGAAGGACTAAACTGAAGGTTACCCTGTTGATGCGTTAGTGGGACACCTTGTTGATGGTACTATCAGTTTGGAAGGGGACCTTGTGGTCCACACCTTGTTAGTGGTACTAATTTGGAAGGGTACCATGTGGTCCACCTTGTTGATTGTACTACTGGTTCATAAGGGGACCCTATGGTACACCTTGTTGATGGTACTATTGGTTTGAAAGGGGACCCTATGGTCCACCTTGTTGGTGGTACTACTAGTTCGGAAGGGGACCTTGTGGTCCACCTTGTTGGTGGTACTAATGGTTTTGTGAAGGGTCGACACTTGAAGTGTTCTAAGGTATATATTATCCAGGAGGTGGATTGTTGTTTTGTGATTCATACTGGGATGGCCCTCCTTGATACAGTTGTGCCACGACAACTTTTTCAATTTGAGTTGGTTTTTTGAACAAGGGGCTCTCTTTGGATTGACCACTATTTTGTGAGAACACGGGGGGCATTTTTGGAATCTCTGGGGGTTCGGTTATTTGTCTCACAACTGAGTTATCCCCTAAGAGAATAAGATTAGGATCTTTGAGAGCCTCTACATTGAAGTCCACTAGTAATTTGGCACCACTTTGTGCTAACTTAAAAAAATATGAATTTGGGTCCTTTCTCAACAACTTTTCCATTAGTTTGAGAACCTTTGGGTTGTTGGAATGTTGAAACAGTTCTTCATCATTTATTTCCTCCTCAATATCTACCTCCTCTCCAACCACTCTGTTTGGGTCTTGGTTGTTTTGTTATATCACCTCCTTTTGTTTGTGGTTTAATTCTTCCTCACTTAATGTGTCCCTATACATGGGTCTTTTTTGTGGTGTTTCAAGTTTGTTCAGCCTATAGCCCCATGGGCCATCTTAGTTGTTCGTAATGTTGGCTGGTGGGATGTCAGTGTTGTTATTGCTTACTTCCATGTTTTTCTTGTGTTGTGATCTTGTATTTTCCATAAATTTTGGGTCACCTATGGGAGAGTTGTGCTAAGATTTGTAATGTTTTAACTCTCTAGTTGACTCAAAACTAGGTAAAAGGGAAACTCTAAGTCTTTTTGGAGAAATGATGGTAACACTTTCGACTCAAGTTTGATGTTTTGATTTAGATAGGTTCAAGATAATGAAAAATCCTAGGGTTTTGACTAAAAAAGAATGTATACAAGTCTAGGTTATTCCTTGAAGCACGTTTGTAGAAGTTGTATACCAACCTAGTTGTATTTTGGTATAGTGCTAAAAGTTGTTTCTTGAGAGCTTTTGGACTAAGATTCCTAAGTTTGAAATGACTACTTGTAGACCTTCTCTTGGGGATTCTATTTTTTTGTGAGATCATAAAATAGTTCAAGTGCATGGAAGAAAAGAGGATATTTATTGCCACGCGGGTGGTGGTAACACAAGTCTTTTGGCTGCTATGTCTGCTTTTTCTTCCTCTTCGTCTAAGATGATTGATGTGGTGAGAATGGCAGGGTGTTTCATTCTTCTCAAATATGAAGGTTCTCAAACTACTTATGATGTTAGTTTGTTCACCTTCAATGTATGTGAGACTAGGATGAAGGATCAGTGCTACAAGGTTTAGTTGTTGAATGGGAGCAGTTGGTTGCCAGGTCATATGGTGTAATGATATTTTGAGATGGTTGCTATGAAGCTTAAGACCCTAAGGTTTGAGCGTTGTTTTGGAATGATGCTACTTTTCAGAAATCAAAATTTTGAAGAACTAGGGTCGATATTTCACTTCCTTATCTAGAGGATATGTTGCAGAAAAGCTTACTTGAACTATTTGCGAGTTTCAAGTAACTGTTGATATCATAGACGTCTGAATTAAGGAATGATCCCAATTTTTTGTTTGATTTTGATTTCTAATAAGTATGGTGGAAATAATGGATTAGGGACTATGTGACTTATTTGGTTTTCCAATTATTTTGTATAAACAATGATCCTATAAACAACTTCGGTTTGTTTTCCCCAAGTTTTAGCAAGATGAAGCAATAGTGCTAGTTTTTGAGCAAAATCCACAAGATTGTGAGCAAAAGTGGCCAGATTTATCAAGTTTGGCCAAAATATGTTAAGTTCTCGGGTTTCAAAAAAGAAAGCATGTGCTGGAATGACAAGTGCAATTGTTTATATGTTTCTGTCAAATGTAATATTTTCTCAAGTAAAAGCGAGCATCTTTTGACAAATGCAAGGATCTTAGTAGCAAGTGCGCCAATTTCTTAGAAGCAAATGTAAGGGAATAAAAGCAAGTGTGTGGTTCCCGCATCAAGTGCTCAATTTCTATCAAATGCAACTAATTTTCATCAATAGCTTTTTTGAGACAGAGGGAAAATGCAATGAGACTTTGGCTATTGCTCAAAAACTGTGGCAACTACACTAAAATTTTGTGCAAATGCAATGAAATTTTGGAAATTGCTTAGAAACTGTGATAACTTGCACTACAATTTTGTACCAATGTGGTTTCTATGTGTTTTGTTTCTAGTTTTGAACAATCTTTTCTTGGATTTTTGCAAGTTTAAATTTGGTTCTTCTCTCAACTTCTCTATGTTTGGAGTATGGCAAGTGATAAAAAAACACTTTGACTAACTCAACAAGCATGGAATTATGCGACCTTCATGTCTATAGCTTAAGCTATGAAATCACAATACCCAAGCCATAGTTCCCAAATGTTTACTTTGATCAATGCAACTTAAATAAAAGCCTGAATATTCAAAAAACTTTAAGGAAAAATCCTTTCAAGGAGTGCAAACATAGGGCTTCTTTTCACAAGTAAACACTAAATCAAAGGGTTTGTGATTCTACCATCATGTTCAGTGTCTGTTTGGATGAGTTCTTTCTCTTTAAATCAGGCACATAATTTTATGTCAATATTGTTTTGAATGTAATTGGAAAGTTTAACATAAACAAGCATTTACAACCGTAGTGGATAGAAACCATTCTTTTAGGTAGGCCTGCCTCATGCCCCGAAGGGGTGATTTTACATGTAACTTATGGCGTGGGCCTATAGTTAGACTTGGCAAGTGACTTCTCAAAAGTAAATTCTAATGCACCACTTTTAAAGAATGTTTTTGAATAATAGGGTAGCTTCTAAAACAATTTTTCTCTTAGTCATAATTGTGAACATGGAAATTTGACACTCACCCACTGGCCACTTAAGTCTCTTTAACCATTCTTGTTCCATGTAAGGCATGGGATTAGGTGCAGTCTATTATTAGCACGGCTTGAAGCTACTTTCTTATGATTTTGCAACCTTTGATATAGCCTGCCATTAAACATGCTTCAAGACCTTGCAATGAGTTCTCCAACATGAGATGTGTCTCAAAGCAATCCCCCTCTTTAAGATAGAATTTGAAAAATAAAATGCAAAGCTCAAAAATGTTTTTCGCTCACCCAAGATCGCCAAAAACGTGTGAGGGGAGAAGACAAAACACTTTAGCTTGCCAAACACTGAATGCACAGGAAACACTTCATAGTAGTTTGATTCTTTTTAAACACCTCAAGTGATGTTATCCCCAAAAATGTGTGAATAAAGCATAAAAAAGTTCTTTTTAATTGCACCAATATGAAGTATTCAGGACATCAATCACTTAAGATAGCAATGGTACAAAACATAAAGAATAGTTTTTTCATTTTTAAGGCCAAATCTGATTGTTTCTAAGAAATCAATCCTAGTTTTAACTTGGTCAACAAAAGTGAAAACAAGTGTGCGTCAACAAAAAAAATCATTGTGTTTTTTTTATGCACCAAAATCAAATTTCCTAATTATGAAAACTTGGAAAGAGTTCATTTTTAGAACACCTTAATTGAAATGTTTTGTTCTTTTTAAGCACAAAATGAGAGTTCCTAACTTAGAAAAACTTGAAATGGTTCATTTTTAAGAGCACTAAAATGAAAAATTCATTTGTGTTGTTCTTTTTAAAGCACCAAATAAGAGTTCCTACCTTAAGAAAGCTTTAAAATTGGCTCAATTTTAAAAACACCAAAACAAAGTGTGCATTTGTGTTGTTCCTTTTAAAGCGCCAAAATTAAATGTTCCTAACTTAAGAAAGCTTAAAAATGGTTCAACTTTAACAACACCAAAACAAAATGTGTGTTTGTGTTGTTCTTTTTAAAGCACCAAATTTAAATATTCCTAAGTTAATTAAAAGATGTTTGTAGATCTGGAATCCTTTGACCAATCGTCTTCCTTGAAAATAAATGAGATAAAGTCTTTCAAATCCTGCATATAAATTTGTTAGTACCTATTACAAATCCAAATCCAATCAAACGTTAACTAAAAAACAATTACAACAGTGCAGATTTTGTGCATTGGTCTGTCAGAGCAAATGCTCAATTTTCATAGTAGATGCTCAGAAATTTTTGCAAAAGTGCCCTTGTCAAAATCAGATGCTCAATTCTCAGAGAAAATGCTACCCCTGTCAGAATCAAATGAAAGGTTTTCAAAGTAGATGCTCAATTTTTTTTGCAAAAGCACAATTTTCATGCCATATGCTCAATTTTAAGAGCAGATGCATGGTTTTCTTGATAGGCAATTGCGAGATTTTTCCAAGCAGTGCATGAAACCTTTTTCTAAAGCCATCTGGAACCTTGTAACTTCAATTTAACTTACAAAAATGTTAGTAGTGAGGACCATGGTCCCACTGGGCATGCTAGAATGTGTGAGGGGGAAAACCATTAGATGCAAATACGAGATTAATGAAATGAACTAAGAATCTATCTAATTCAAAACACTTAATCTAAGATCTTATTCCATTACTCATGAAATGAACAATATAAGATATTGAAATTACGTAATGAAATCCTAAGATTAACACAATGAATTCAAAGCAAAGGAGAGATTACCATCCCATGTCAAAGTGTATTTGCTTGATGTTGGGTTTTTCATATCACTATGAAGCCTCCATTGTTGCATTGTGAAAGCTTGAAGAACAATGTTGATGTTGGTTGATCAAAGGTATTTTGAAGCTCTATCAATGGTGATCTCGAAAATACTTCGTTGCATAAGGTATGTTGATTCTTCGATCCTTTTTTGTGAGGAAAGAGGTTTTTTATATAGAAAATGAGATTTGAAATGGATTATCGAGATTTAACAATGTTGGATTAAGATCAATAGTCGAAAGGTGTTGAGAGGATTTAGATATGAGAAGATTGTGCAAAGTTTATTACATATTTTTTGTGATTGAGGAATAGATTGGCTAGTCAGGGTTTAGATTGATTAGTCAGGAATTGATTGATCAATTAGGATTTAGAGGGCTTAGTTAGGAAATAGATTGATTAGTCAACAAATTAAATTTCTTAGTCAGCAATCATAATTTGCTCAATCAGAAAGTGGGTGAGGAATATGAATTAATTGATTTAATTCATTCATTCATTTTTGGAGTTGAACGTGCAAATCAAGTTTGACTTTTACAAACAAAGTTGCATTAGTTTGATTTGATTTTTGATGAATGATTTGAATAGTTTTGATTTAATTTTTCAAATTTTGGAAGGAAAGTGTCGTAATTAAATTATCATGATTTAATAATTTAATTAACTTAGAGGAATAAGGTGATTTAGCGACATAATTAAATCATTGGTGCTATTTAATCATTCAAGATGAAATAAAGTGGGATTAGGACTTTAATAAATAAATGTAATATATTTCATTGGTCAAAATGATGAAAAAGTGAATTAATCAAATAATGTCATTTTATTCAATTAATAGAAAAATTAGGGTTTTGAATAATGTTTGATGTTGTGTGATGTTTTTGAGATGTTCTGAGACGTTGCGGGATGATTTTGAGATGTTTTGAGATGATTCTGAGATATTTTGAGATGATTATGAGATGTTCTGAGATGATTTTGAAATGTTGCGGGATGATTCTGAGATGTTTCAAGATGATTTCGAGATGTTCCAAGATGTTTCGGGATGATTTCGAGATGTTTCAGGATGATTTTGAGATGTTTCGAGATGATTTTGAGATGTTGTGAGATGTTTTGAGATGATTCTGAGATGTTGCATAATGATTCTGAAATATTTTGAGATGCTTCAGGATGATTTTGAGATGTTCCCAAATGATTTTGAGATGTTTAAAGATGATTTTGAGATGTTCTTAGATGTTTTGGGATGATTCTGAGATGTTTTGAAATGATTCAGGATGATTTCAAGATTTTTCGAGACATTGGGATGTTGTTCAATGTTGTTTAGGGTGTGTGATAGGTATTGACATTTTACATGTCTACAGTTATCCTTGGAGGTATCATAAGTCTTCATTCATTCCTTATTTGAGATTATTGTGCATGGTACCTCATCATGACTCATTACCAAGCCCATTCATTCATATTTCTAATTTTTTAGCCTCCTTTCCTATAAAACACCCCTAGGTTGCACTTAAAGGGGGTTTTGGGTGGAGTCATGTACCCACAATTTTAATAATGCTTTTTTAGATAGTGATGTAGGAGTATCCCAAGTTCACGAGTACTCCTGTATCAATAAAAAATATTTCAGGTTTTTTCTTTAGTTTCATTTCATTTTTTTGTGTTTCATTTCTATTGTGTTGGTTTTTGGTAGTTTCTTTAAGAGAATTTTTAGACTCAAAATTCTCAATTTAAGGATATCACCTTGTAAAAGGGCTTAATTGGTACTTGCATTTTCAATTTGGTGAATAATGGATAAAAATTGATTAAGTTAAAAGAATGTCAATTTTTAGTCTTAATTGAACTTGTAGAACATCAATGTGGAACCAGATCTCTTTGTAACTTGTTTCAAGGTATTTTCCCTCAATTGGTAGTAATTCATTTCCCAACTAGTTCCATGATATTTCCTTGCAACCAATTTCAAGTCATGTTTCCACATTCAATTGTTTTAGAGGAACTTCAAGTTCAATTGGATTTGTGGGAAAGCTCAAGTGAAATGAACCTAAACTTGTAAGTTTTGATATCCAATTTGGATGAATTGTTTTGATGGTGAATATTTCATGGGAACTTCAAGTTCAACTATATATGAGGGAAAATTCAAGAGAACTAAATTTGTAAGTTTTGATATTTGATTCAATTGAACTTTGATAGTGAATGTTATGAGGGAACTTCAAGGGGAACTTCAAGTTCAACTTTATTCATGAGAAAGATCAAATGAATTAAAAAAAAGTTTTCATAATTGGTTTGGATGGTGATGTCATCATGACATAAGAAAATAATGACATCACCATGGGAAAAAGGTCACTTGGTAAATGATGATATAAGCATGACATAAGCATGATATGATAAAATTATGATGTCAACAATGTATGATCCAAAAAAAATACAACTGAAAAATATGTGTGTATTAGTTAAAGGTTATATTCAATAAGCAAACAAAATTTCACAAAAAGGATAATGATTATATTAGCAAGGTTTGGAATGTAGGGGTTCACTACAACAAATCCTTGTGATTAGCTCCCTTTTTTGCTCCATTTTTTGCTTCCACCCACTATTTTAATGTATTTTTCTCTATTTTTTGGGAAAAGTTGGTGTTATTTTTTGAGATGGCGCTATTTTTGGCATTTTGTGTGCCAACAAGAACAATCAGGTGCTAATTCAGGAGCAAATTAGTGCCAAAATTAGTGCCAATATTAGTACGGATATTAACACCTAGTGTAGTACCCATATTAACACCTAGATTAACGCCAAGATTAGCACCAAAAATGATGCCTAAGGTAACGCCCAGATTAGTGCCTAAATTAGCAACCAGATTAGCATCTACGTTAGCACCCATATTAGCACCTAATGTAATGCCTATTTTAGCACCTGCTTTAGAGCCTATTTTAGTGCCTAATTTAGCACCTAATTGTTCTGATCTAGCATGGATTAAGGGTGTTAGAACAAAAAATCCTTCCCCAATATTCACTAGCCTTCAATTGCTTGCCCACATTTCACTTGCATCAAAAGATCTACTGCCTTTGATTTTCATTGTATTTAACATGAAATGCAACAATTTGTGTGACAAGATACATACTATCACTAGCATTCCCTTTGTATATACCCATTTATTCCTCCAGATAATCATAAACAAAGCAAATTTTACCTTTACTGTAGTACTTTGTGCAGATTAAGGGTTGAGAATTGAGGGTTAAGGGCAGTTTAATGTATAGGGTAGACGGTAGAGGGTAGAGGGTAGAGGGTAGAGGGTAGAGGGTACTTGAGAGTTTAAGGGTTGAGGGATTAAGGGTTGAGGGTTGAGGGATTAGGGTAGAGAGTTTAGTTGGGTTTAACAGTTGAGGGATTAGGGTTGAGGGATTACTAGGGTCGACTAGGGTATTGGGACGTTGAGGGTAGAGGGACGTAGAGGGTTTAATGATTTAGGGTTTATGGTATAGGGTTTGTAACGCCCCTCCAGGGAAAAAGGTCAAAGCATTAAGTAGTGAATTATCTAAATAATTTTTTTTTTAAATCATTCGATTAAACAAATGTCTTGTGGATTCCAAGATGATGTTACTTAAACATTATTATTAAGAACATCACACCATAATATTAAATTCATAAAACATAAGTACAAATCACTTTCATGAATGATCCTCTTTTCAAAACTTATATAGTTCAAGACATTTATTAATTCAGATTACATCTAGTGAGATTTTCACAAATCTCAATACATCATAACAATGTTATAATGAGTATACTCATAAACATGAGGTAAATATACAATAAGGGTATAGATCTCCTCATATCAAATATCCACATCCGCACACGTTCAACGTCCACTGTCATGATCAACAAAGTAACAAGAACCAGCTACAAGTATAATGTCATCTATAAGAGTAACCAATGAAGGTGTAACACGGTTTCCACCCAACCGCATGGAACCTGAAGGTCCACTCCCTCTGTGCTAGGAGATAGTGACAGGTCCAGAAGATAATCAAACACACATCAAAGAACATACATTACATTACATGGATGACTACACATAACGACATGACAAAATCTAAAATTACAAGATCACAAGTAAACTACAATATGTTTTAGGACAGAGTGTCATCACATAGTTGTTCTAAGTTACCCTGGTGAATCTTCCTAGACTACCGGCCCTCACAAGAGTTACCCTGGCAGTCTCTACCTATTCCCAGCCCTTAGACAATCACATGTGGAATCAAATTACCTTTTAAGGAGACAAGGTAAATGACTAAGCCTTTCCAGGCCTTCTCAACCTACCCTTAATCTAAATGAGCATTAAGGTACTAGGTGAGGCATTTATTTATCTGAATTTAATTAATGAATCCCAAGTACAATTATTAATATTTTCACTTAATTATAAAAACCTACGATAGGTTACCCTGGCAACCACTTAGGGTTTTGGCCCCTATCACAAGCCACTCTTCCTAGAAACATGACGCAACATCCAAATACTAGGGACTGCCAACATGCGTATAGAACAATACCATAACAAAACAAATCTCATTCATAGTCCAATCGTGGAACAATTCAAAACACCACAAGGTGACAAATAACTTTTGCATGGCAAGTCCCAAAATAGAACAACAAGGTATCAATAAAAAAATATCAATGCTCTAGCCTCTAGAAGGAAAAGTACGCATAACTCAAAATCAGATACAAAGTAAAGCCATTAAGCATGAAAAGTAAAATCTTGAATGATCACATCATTCACATGGCATAGACCATAGAATCCCACAATACCTCAAAGGTGACATAAACACCATACTTGGCTTAAATCCAAATACCACATAGGTATGATATGCAACGAGTACAACCAAATTTCACAAATAACATTATCAAATGATTTCCACATCTCATATGAAATAAACATACCATTCTAAGAAATTCCTAACACATACAATACAAAAGTTGTTCTTGACGTCAATTCAATAGTAAAATAATAGTTTTAAAACAAAAATTTAAAACCATATTCGTTTACAAATAAACAAATCCAATTTAAATATTTACATTCACTTAAAATTAAACAATTTCTATGATTGATCTTTATCAAAAGTAATATGAATTGAGAGATTCAATTTTCGTACAAACCATTATATAACAAATCAACCACGATTACTACCTAATATGATGAAGATTAAAATATAATTCATTTTATATATGAAACTTTAATTAATAAATCACACATATATAACTATCTATTGTTGTGACCACACTCCACTTCAGTCTACAACAAATTTCTTTACTAAATATGCATGCAATTAATTGGATATCTTGAAGATAAGGAGTATAAGTAGAACAGGTTAGAAATTTATACTACTAACAATCACAAATTCAATGGCCCCATAAATGATTGAATGTTGACTGAAGTAAAGGTTAAATAAAAGACTAAATGATGGATTCCATACTTTTCAGACACTAAAAATAAAATTATTCTCAGTCAATGATTCAAAGAAACTAATTATTAAGACAAGGTCGAATTCTTAGGTTTTGGGGACGACTTATAATAAAGAATATAGTCTAAAATATATATATATATGAATTGAAAATTTAAAGATTAAGGAGAAGACTTAAATCAACAGCCAGAATAGAAATCAGTCGATCAAAGGGAATAAGAATACTAAGACATATTTGATGACAACTTTAGGTTGACTAAAAAGAGAAAGTAATGGCGAAATTCTCCAAATGATAAGTGTGCTAATTACATTTAAACATTAAATGGTGGCGCTAACTACCAGTCAACATTGAGATTACTCACAGTGATAATATTAAGGAAATTACTTTTATATATAACAAACGAAACTATCAGACAACTGTGCCAGAACTGATAAAACCCGCGCCATGCAAGATGTACACCATGAAGTTAACTACATTAGATTGACAGTTATATTTTCATGCATCAAATACATCTTTCTAAGATCTGAGGTTACTGTGAACCAAATCCTATTTGCATAAAAACATTGACATGAAGTTTGTAACTAGCAAATTAAATATAAGACATAGCAGATAAGGATAGTGTTTCTTCCACTCAGCAAAGCACAAAAAGATTCATATAATTTGTGCGCAATAAAGGCAAGATAACTAAGAAACCAATGCTTCTAGGAATACACCGATAATACAGTCATAAAGCAAAGATAATGAAGACGTGGAGGAGAAGCAAATCCTAGGGCAGAAATATTAAGTGAAATAATCAGACATTATCACATCAGCCCCACAATCCGTGATCAGAGAGCAACCAAAGAGAAGATATCAATACCGATTACACAAGAAGATCTTGGAAGGAAAAGAAATAAGGAAATAGCGAGTTTACTGGCCGTGTATAGGAATTATAGAGGAAAGAATAAGGTATGGTAAGAATACAGACCGAAATCATGGCATGTCATTGGCCAATATATAGAGAAATTGGATAAATCCCAGTGACCTTCATGAGTTAAAGGTGATTTCAACATGCTAACAAATATGACAAATTCAATGAATTGACGGTTGCTTAGAGAACTTGATCTCAATAGCATTATGTATGCAATTCAAGCAACACAAAAAATCATCGATCTAGTGGTATAGACTCAAGCGGATGTGACAAGTTTCCAAAAGAATCAGAATGGTATTTTAAACCTTTAAAATTTTCTCTATGTTCAAGTGCTATGACCAAAACAGGTTGACAACAGAATCCAAAAGATTGTTTAAATCTATACGCCCTTCCTTGTTTGAGTGCAACAGCTATGAAAGGTTGCTAATGGAATCATGGAGGTTATTTAGTCCTCTACACATCCTACTATGCTCAAGCGCATCAGCTATGACAGGTTGACAATGGAATAAGAGGGAATTATCTAAATCTCTACTACATTTTATTTCTAGGTGTCGCAACTGCGATGTATATGCCATTAAAAAAAAATAGGGAAGTTAATTAAATGTTAGCACTTTACTATATTCAAGTGTTGCAGCTGGGACAAATGCATGAGAAACCCAGTTTAATCACTTTCTATTAAATTTTCTCAAACAGATGGATGAGAGAATCTGACACAACTAACGCCATTCATGGATCTTATCCTAGCCAAAATTTCAACATACCTAAGTTTTCACAAAGAAGCGAATAATAAAAATGAGAGCACTCCTATTTATATACATATATTGTGATTATAATAAATCAGTTACCCTTTTCAATTTGGCATGAATATCAGAAAAATAAATTATAACAAAGGCACTTCCATTTAAGCATATGTAATTTTGGAAATCAAGGTCAGACAAAGGGAACGACGCTGGCAACTTCAGCAGAATTTAACTAGATCATAATTGAAACATCTGCCAGTAAGTTGGTTGTGAATGGGCTTTACATGGTAAAATATTTACTTAGATAAAACATAAAAGAACTTCAGGTTTCAATGGACGCATACAGGATACATACTTAAAAGGTGACTTTGTACAATTAGCTACAAAGAATCAAGATTGGCGTAATCAATGAAAATCATAGAATCTCGTATTCCCTTTTAAAATTTGAATACTCTTCTAATTGCTTTCTTTGTTGTGTATACAGGTTTGGTTGAGTTATCCTATTCCACAGATGAACGTAGACATTTTCCAAAGTAATAAAACAGAATTCAAACATAATATTATTCAGAAATTTCATTCAAAAAAAAAAACATGCAAAACCAAAAGAAGATCAAACCTGGTTAAGCTTGACAGCTGAACTGAAAACAAAAATCTAAAGCTTTTGTATTTCCCATAATAAACACCAGAACTTGCTGAAGAAATCCACACAATTCCTTGTTCCCAAATTAATTCTACAATCAAATTGTTGTGCAATCTCCTTCCAAACCTACTATCGTGAAAACTTTTTCAGAAGAATTGCCGTGCAAAAATTTCCTCAAAGTTGTTGTCATGAAGATTCTTCCCGAGAAATATCGTGTATCAATTTGCAACCCCCGAAAGCTTATTAATGCAATTAATTACCTCAAGTTACAACTTAACTGATTGTAATCATGCATTCCTAAAATTGCTCATGCAGTTATATTTATTAAATATCTAAGATATTTTCCCTCAAGTCTTGTTTTCAGATATTTTAACTTTTTGAAAATAAACTCTTTTAAATTGTTTGCTTTTCACAAGATTAGCATTCACCTTTAAATAATTACTTGTTTAATTTATTTTCAATAAATCAAACCTTACTTATAAATATTTAATATAATATTTAAACAAATTTACATTTAATCATATATATTAACAAATAAGCCATTTAACTAAATTAAACAATAATTAATTTCCAAATAAAATAACACAAACAAAATCGACACAAGGAAAAACAACAAACAACAACGGGCGACAATTGGATACTCATTCAATAAAGAACGATGGTTAAACAAGGACCCGACACTATCTCTGGATCAACATTATTTCATTGGATTAGGGTACGCCCAGACCCAAAAAGCAGGTGGAGCTGATACCCTGTACCTGTATCTGCATAAAACATCACATGTTAAACATATCATCATATATCGAAAAACACACCGTGAAGAAGAATCGCAGCATAATAGGGTACTCACAAGTGAGTAGTGCTACACTGTCTTCTTCACCAGGACTGACAAGCATCATTATATCCTAAACATAAATCACATCATGATAACCACATTAAAACTCAGAAACAACATAACCATAACACACACGTGTCGATCATAATGTCTTCATACGAACTTAACCAGATAATCTCGATATACAATAATTCTTCCACAGAGATTAACAACTAACATAACATCAATGTTGTAACTAGAGGCAATATAATATAGTATCCAAAACAGCTACACGACTAGCAAGTGAGCACAAACAAACTGATTCACATAGTAGTAACTGGAGGGGTACTACAAGGTTGATGGATTATGGTTGAGGGTATAGGGTTGAGGGATTAGGGTAGAGAGGGAGGGATGGATTAAGGGTTGAGGTATTAAGGGTTGAGGGTTGAGAATTGAGGGTTGAGGGTGGTTTAATGTATACTAGGGTAGAGGGTAGAGCTAGTAGAGGGTGTAAGGGTTTAGGGTTTAAGGGTTGAGAGTTGAGGGTAGAGGGTTGAGGGTATATGGTTCAAGGATTAGGGTTGAGGGTCCAATGTATAGGGTAGAGGTATAGGGGTTGAGGGATTAGGGTTAATTAAGGGTTGAGGGTAGAGGGTAGAGGGTCGAGGGTTTAAGGGTTGAGGGTTGTTGGATTAGGATAGAGAGTAATTTACTTGGTTTTAAGGGTTTAAGGGTTGAGGGATTAGGGTCAAGGGTATAAGAGGGTATTGGCCAATTGAGGGTAGAGGGAAATAGAGGGTTAAACGGTTTAGGGTTTAGGTTGAGGGTTGAGGGTATATGTCAATTGAGGGATTAGGGTTGAGGGTCGAGGCTTTAAGGGTTTAGAGTTGAGGGATGTTAAGGGTTGATGGTAGAGGGTTTAGGGTATAGCTAGGATGTTTGAGGGTATATGGTTGAAGGTCTATTAGGGTTGAGGTTCCAATGTAGAGGGTAGAGGGTATACGAGTTTAGGCTTTAAGGGTTGAGGGTTGAGGGATTAAGGGTTGAGGGTTGAGAATTGAGGGTTGAGGGTTTAATGTATAGGGTAGATCAAAGGGTAGAGGGTAGAGGGTTTAAGGGTTGAGGCTTGAGGGTTTAAGATTGAGGGTAGAGGGTTGAGGGTATATGGTTGAGGGATTAGGGTTGAGGGTCCAATCATGTATAGGGTTGAGGATCCAATCATGTATAGGGTAGAGGGTATTATAGGGGTTGAGGGTACGTATATGATATGTTGAGGGATTAGGGTTCAGGGTCCAATGTAGAGGGTAGAGGGTAGAGGCTGGTTGAGGGTTAATTAAGGGTTGAGGGATTAAGGGTTGAGGGTTTAGGGATTAGGGTAGAGAGTTTATTAATTGGGTTGAGGGTATAGGGTTGAGGGATTGCGGTTGAGGGTAGAGGGTAGAAGGTTTAAGGACGTTTAAGGGTTTAAGGGTTTAGGGTTGAGGGATGTTAAGGGTTGAGGTAGAGGGTTTAGGGAATATCTAGTAAATTTGAGGGTATAATATGGTTGAATTTCAATTAGGGTTGAGGTTCCAATGTAGAGGGTAGAGGGTATAGGGGTTGAGGATTGAGAATATAAGGGTTGAGGGTTGAGGGATTATCTAGGGTTGAGGGTTTAATGTATAGGGTAGATCAAAGGGTAGAGGGTTTAAGGTTGAGGGTAGAGGGTTGAGGGTATATGCAAGTTGAGGGATTAGGGTTGAGGGTCCAATGTATAGGGTAGAGGGTATAGGGGTTGAGCCTGGATTAGGGTTTAACGAGGGTTGAGGGTAGAGGGTAGAGGGTTGAGGGTTAATTAAGGGTTGAGAGATTAAGGGTTGAGGGTTGAGGGATTAGAGTAGAGAGTTTAGTAATTGGGTTTAAGGGTTTAACTAGGGTTGAGGGATTAGGGTCGAGGGTAGAGGGTATAATATGGTTCAAGGATTAGGGTTAATTAGGGTCCAATGTATATAGGGTAGAGGGTAGAGGTTGTAAGGGTACTTTAGGGTTTACGGGTTGAGGGTTGAGGGTATATGGTTCAAGGATTTGGGTTGAGGGTCCATTAATGCATAGGGTAGATGGTATAGGGTTGAGGGATTAGGGTTTAAGGGTACTTGCAGAGGGTTGAGGGATTAGGGTTTAAGGGCACTTGCAGAGGGTTGAGGGTAGAGGGTAAAGGGTCAAGGGTTTAAGGGTTGAGGGTTGAGGGATTAGGGTAGAGAGAATTTACTTGGGTTTAAGGTTTTAAGGGTTGAGTCTGATTACTAGGGTTGAGGGATTAGGGTCGAGGGTATAAGAGGGTATTGGGTAGAGGGTAGAGGGACGTAGAGGGTTTAACGTTGGTTTAGGGTTTAGGGCATAAGAGGGTAGAAGGTTTAAGGATGGTTTAGGGTTAAGGGTTTAGGGTTGAGGGATGCTATTAAGGGTTGAGGGTATAGCTAGGACATTTGAGGGTATAATATGATTTAAGGTCAATTAGGGTTGAGGTTCCAATGTAGAGGGTAGAGGGTATAGGGGTTGAGGGTTTAGGGTTTAAGGGTTGAGGGTTGAGGGATTAAGGGTTGAGGGTTGAGAATTGAGGGTTTAATGTATAGGGTAGATCAGAGGGCAGAGGGTAGAGGGTAGAGGGTTTAAGGCTTGAGGCTTGAGGGCTGAGGGTTGAGGGTCTAATATTGTATAGGCTAGTAGAGAGTATAGGGGTTGTGGGTACATATATGGTTGAGGGATTGGGGTTGAGGGTCCAATGTATAGGGTAGAGGGTATAGGGGTTATGAGGGATTAAGGTTTAACTAGAGTTGATGGTTGAGGGTAGAGGGTTGAGGGTTGAGGGTTAATTAAGGGTTTAATGTATTTTTCTCTAATTTTTTGAAAAATTTGGCGCAATTTATTGGGATGGCACTATATATTTTATGCGAAAGGCATATCCTATTTGAAGAAGACAAACCTGAAACTGCTAATCGATGGTTGATATCAGACTGCCAACCCTTGAAACTGTTTGGTCCATTGATACCCTTTTCTTGATTTTATCACATTATAATAATACTTTACCTACAAAAGTCTGCCCCGCACTACATAATATCTTATACGGATTGCATATAATTTATTTCTGCCTCGTGCTACATAATATCTACTACCGCATGTGGTTAAAGTATTTTTTATTCTATTTTTTATAGGCATGTAAATATTATTTGTTTTGTGAGCACTAAATTACCAAGCGCTAGACGAAATTACTTTTTATTCTACTAACTAAATTGACTATTCTATCGTTTTACTCCTTGCTTGGTAATTTACAAACCACTTGGTTAACAAAATACTCTATGCATATACATATTTATTTTTTAAGTATTTAATTATAAGGATTGTACTATTTTTTTGGTATTTAATTATAAGGATTGTACTATTTTTTTGGTATTTAATTATAAGGATTTGTCTTATTTTTATTTTCTTTTCCATTTTAAAATTTTGAACAAGTAAACTGAACATTTAGTAATTATAATTTTTTTAGATAATATTAGTTGATTTTTAAAAAAAAAATTAAAACTATTTAAATAATGAGAATGGGAATTATAATCTACATTCTTTTTGCATATACATATTGTTTTTGTTTAGTATTTAATTAATTATAAGGATTTGTGTTATTTTTATTTTCTTTTCCATTTTAAACTTTAGAATTAGTAAGTATAATTTTTATTTATATTATATTAGTTGAGTTTTTAATTTTATTTTTAAACTGTTTAATTATGAGAATTATTTTTCCCGTAATTGGGAATTAAATGTACATTATTTATTTTACATTATAATTTTATTTGAAAATAATATATATCAGATTATTTGAAATTATTTTTTACAAATTACAGATGAATTAAATAAAATAAGGGTTTTTTTATAAGTACGAGCATTAATGAAGGGTAGTTTGAGCTTGAATTTTAATTATGGCCTAGCATACAAAGTCAGGTATGCAGGACGACATCACTGGAGAAGGACAACTAGCCTTGCCAATAATTAACCTTTCGCTCGTGTGTAGATCAAAATGCTTGATGAATGTGGGTTTATTTATTGGGAGGTGGGTTCAGTTTGTGTAGTGTAGTAAATGTTTTGGGTGTTGGTGTTTAGTTTATGGTGGTGCTTTGGTTGGTGGAGTGTGCTCGGCCTCTGGTGTTTTCTGCAGATGATAACGGTTGGGTGTTCAAAAAATTTCATTGCAATGTCAGTGGAGAGGTTGTCATGGTTTGGAGCGGATACTCCAATCTCCCTGCTGGTGATGTTGAGGCAAGTTGCATTCAGAGAGATAATAGACCAAAGGCTGAAGCGGTTTTTGTTGTATATTGATCCCCTCGTGTTGTGGTAGTAAAGATGGTTATGGGATCTAGTCACATTGAGCACAAGGAGTATGGGAGGGACAATTCACACATTTCCTCGCGCTTCTTGGCTTCTTTACTTGATAGTCATGTCCCAAGATGGAGGCGAAGGAACTATTGGTGAAATTGTTTAGGAAGGATTTATTGGCGGCATGGAGGAGATCTTGAAGTCAGTGATTATAGGTATCGGGATCTTGCAGCCAAGTGATCTGGAGCTTCTGTAGAGCACCGACAAGGCAATAAGGTTTTACCCCTTCCTCTTGGACCTGAGCAAGGCAGCTCTTATGTGCCATTGAATGATAGTGGTCATTGCAGTAGAATATTTAAAGAAGTTGTTAGTGTTAATGTCGGCTAATGGTGTTGACTGGGTTACAAAGTTTGAGTTATTTGCATAGTTAAATGGGTTTTTGTAATTTGGCCGATTTAAATCTTTTGTAAGTAATTGCTCTAGTCTAGTAATGGATAGCTTGAATTTGGGTTTTTTGGGTTAGTCTATGGCTTTTCCAATTTTGAAAGCTTTTCTATGGTTAAATTCTCTGTTCTAGGTGGAGGCATTATGGTAGCTTCTAGTTTTGGGTCAAAATAATGAAATTTCCTACATAGCAGACAGACTGTATGTTTCCTTTTTTAATTAATTAAAAAATCTTACATCTCAAAAAATCAATATCATAATTGGTAGCTCTCAATAAAAAATTTAGCTTCACCTATTAATGCAATTAAACCATATATACAATAGTATTGAAATCTTGAATGAAATGAAATAAGTAATGATATACCTGCTTTTTAGAATAAAATGGAATTTCTCTTTTGAAATGTAATTTATTTTAGTGAAACATGAGTTTTCTCTTTTAAATTAATTTTTTTTATAAAATTCTTTCATTTAAGAAGAGTTGCTTTTACAAAAGGATCAGATATAGATTGGAATCATCCTTATAATTATCCTTATATTTTTTAATATCTTAATTTAAAAATTATATGAAGATATTTCTATCTGCAACTTAGAATTTTTCAATATATTATATAAAAAAGTGGATAGTATCAATCAAACAAATTTTTGAGAAACAATTAAATGTGTAGAGAATTTTTTTTAGGTGATTTTTTTAAGAAGACAAAGCTATCATAGATACATTCAAATCTGAGATTTTATAATTAAAACACAATTAATTAAACATAAAATAAAGAATTAAAAATAATTTAAAGATGATATCATCTTGTTTGATGTTCATTTAATGAAACAATATGTCATAATGGAAAAGCAAGCACTACTAGAGAAACAAACGATAAAACAAAAATCTTGGTTGGCAATAATCAAAGGAAAAAATGATCCCTCAATTGTTGAGTTTGTAATTTAAGTTGAATTTGATGAAGACAATTTCAACAAGAAAAATCTTAAAATGATCCCTCAATCACTTTCCATAAATTAATGATCCTCTGCTTCTCTTCATTTACCTAGATGAGTTAGGTTCACAAAGTGGAGTTACCTCCTCTTATGAAAATAATGAAGAAACAAATCAAACTAAAAATAAATATCATTTATTTACACTAAGTGGTGTTACATAAAATAAAAATTACATAATATTATTTATATTACTAGCTCATAATGTGAGAGCCTTAGGAGATAAAATTTCCATAGCAATTCCCATATCCTAGAAGATTATGTGTTGATGTTGTTGGAGCTAAAAAATCCACATTGGTTGTCCCACACACCTCCATTTTCACTTATCCTCCCATGTCCACCATATGCTCCATTTCCATTTCATAATAATTGACATTAGTATAAAGTACCAAAATAAGGCCCTTGATCATTATAATAAAGTGAAGTCCCTACCTAAAATGTTCTCCTAGCAGCTCATCGCATGTTTCCAAGACAATGCCTTATCAGAGAGAGGCTCACCATAGTCTCTTCAACACATGCAGAAAGGGCTGATAAGAAATGTAGATGAGACTCTTGAATGTCTAAGAGACATATTCAAATGTCTTCCTGCTATCCTAAAGAGCGACATGTCTAAGAGACTTGGGTATGTCGAGGAGAGAATCTAACATGGCTCGCCGAAAAATCATCTGAGTGTCAACATTCAGGAAACAAAAAAACATCTCTCGAACGCTGAGAGGTTATCATAAAATAAATAGTAAATCACTGGCAGAACAAGCACTGATGAAACAACAATGTCGAAGAGACATCAGCATGTTGAGGAGAGAAGCAAAGAAGTATCTTCAAAACTCAAGGAGCAAAGTATTGGCAAGACACAAAAATATCAAACAGACATTGGATGAGGTCTCATCGACATCCTAAAAACAATATGTTGAGGAGACACAAAGATATCGAGAAGACATTATCAAAAGTCTCCCCAACATTTTCGCACAAAATATCGATGAGACTAAGGGACGTCGGAGAGAGGTGACCTCGGGTCTCCACGACATAAAAAAGTCACATAGACATCATCAGCAACTATTACCATTGAGGAAAGAAATAAAGACATGTTGAGGAGACATAAGCTTGTTGGTAAGAGAAATCCATCAGTCTCATCGACAAAAAAGAATATCATCAGGGAGAAAACTAAGAAGTAAATATCGAAGAGACATTGTGATATCGATGAGAGAATCCTGAATGTCTCTTAGACATTTCTCAAAAGATGGCCAAGGATATCGAAGAGAGATATAGAAGTTGTGATCAGAGTCTCATCGAAAAAATATGAAATAATTGTCACTGGATTAATTTGACGAATTAAGTCATCAAAGAGACAACTGCCATTAATACGCAAGTTTTATAGGAAGGTGGCACGAGCGCCATTTATGAACAAGAGTTGGTTTAAGCATGCTAAAATTTGATAAAAGAGGCCTCTGAGAAACAAAAATTCACTTCACACTATGGGTAAGCATCCAGAGGATGGAGTTGGATGAAAGCAAGCAACTGAGAAATTTTGGCATTCAGTCAAGTAAGTACACCTTGACTCAGCTGAATGTATTTTTTTTAATATAGCTTGAAGTACAGCATTGTTAGGGTTATAATGGATAAAAGCCCAGAAAGACAAGAGCAAAAAGGAAAAAAAATGAAACTAGACCTCTCAGTCAAGACTTAATAGATCGGTTCCCGGGTCTGGGCCTAAAGCACAAAGAATTGCTCAGTTAAACCCATCATGTGAGACCCTATTAGACAAGCATAGGAATTTGGGAGATGTATGGACTCCACATAGAGGCTACGATTTGTTCATATATCATTATAGGAAGAAATACAAATATAGGCTAGTCTCAAACCCATGGAATTTGAATTTAGGGAAGCTAGTAATGCCAAAAAAATTTGTGAACGTAGAGTTAATTAGAGCACTAGCAAAGAATTATAATCCCAAAAAAAGGGTAATTCATTTACCTGATGGGTCACAATTTATGGTCATAACGACATATTATATTTGTATGGTTTTCCAATTGGACACTTCTTTGGAAAACAAATTGTGGCTGAGAGACTTGCTAGAGGAGTATCGCTTTATGGCTATGAGTTACAAGAGGTAGAAGCTACCTCTGCACAGACCCAAGGGTCTAGGAAATCAACCTATGAGGTTTGCTAGCAATGAAAAGCCCTCATTTTCTATAGAATTGTTTGAAGAATATTATCAGTACACATACTATTCAGCTTGCCAAGTGTTGGGAATTGAGGCCCTTGCCAACATGAGTATAGCTCCCATGGTTTTGGCCGTAGAAATTTAGGGTCAAGATGCCATGCCCTATGATTATGTAAATTATATGTCAAATGCCATTAATAGTGCTTTTAATGCTATTAAGAATAATAGTGAAGTTATCAATTTCATGCACTATTCACTTCTTATGCATATGATATTGTACAAGGGCAAAGTGATGGGACTCTAGGGAGAAGAATTAAGAGTAAAATATTTGGATAGTGATGGTAATTCAAGACCAGTGCAAATGTGTACATTAGTCTAGGATAGTAGATGTGGGAGATCCCACTACTTGTACTTTGAGGAGCATTTTTCCAAACCCTTGTATAAATTGCTTGGTCATAAATGTGATTATAATCTATCCCCCAAAGTAAAAAGGTTTCTCCAACCAAAGGAGAAAGGCCATAATGGAAAGATAAACGACAATTGGGGAGATTGGTACACTTTTTCAAATTGTATTGTCATTAGGGTGTATGGATTTGAGGCAACCATATTTGCTACCTAAGAATGTGCTAGATAGAGTTGCTTATCTTGAGATTATAAGACAATTGTCTTATTTAGCATGCATTTGAAAAGCTTTGGAAGGAAAACATTCATTCCTTCTACTTTGTGCTTTGGTGATTTCACCATTATTGTTGAATCAAGGTATGCTTGGTTGGAAGCAAGTTAAATTATTATGGTTTGTCGGTTGGAAATAAGAGGAAGAATTTTGACCCTGAGTACCTTATAAGTGATGCAAAAATTTCTCAAAAACTGAAAGGATATGAGCATAAGTTTGATGTTGATGATGTTTTCAGGAATTGTGAGGATAGTCAAGCGATCATGAGAGGAAATACATATTATTATTTATTTCTCTCAGGCGATCATGAGAGGAAATACATATTATTATTTATTCCTCTCAGGCGATCATGAGAGGAATTGTTATGGCTGAGGCCTAGAGATTGAAAACTAACACATCTTATGTAGAAGATTTTTATGTAATTTAGGACCCCATGGAGAGAGTTGAACAGTTGCTTCTACATGAAGAAGAGATAATAAAGGATGTACCTCTAGTGGCATTTGAGAGAAGAAGAAATGATGGCTCTTTGAGTCAAGTAGAAAATGTAGCACCATTAGACTATTTTTCACCTCAACCTACTCCAAAGGTAAGCTTTTCAGTTAATACACCAATCATGGTAGAAGATGATGTTGAAGAGGAGGATGAAGTCGCACAGATCAATACTCATGTCATTCCTCCATATGAAATGCCACTGGAAAGGAGTGTAGTAAACTTTGAAGCTTCTGATGAGCTATCTGATGATGTGAGGCATCAATCCACTTGAGATTTCATTGCAGATGATGCCTTTGTCTAGACTCTTGAATTTAAAGCTTTCATATATGAATATAAAGGAAAGGTTGAAGGACATTGACCCTAAGAAGGAAGCATATGCTTTAAAAGAACTTCAACATGAAATTGATAGAGAAATGAAACATATGACTGCTGAGAGAGGAAGGGAATTATTGAAAGAGGTTGGGGTTATGCTCCTTCCATGATGGGATATCAGCTCGGCCATTGTATTTGATAGTTTTCAGAAGAGAAAAAAAAAACGTTGCACTTAACAGAAGAAGTTGGTGACAATATCTACACTAGATTAGGATTTAATCCTGAAAATACTACCTTGCAGATATGGGCACTCTATCCATCAGGGAAAAAGCATTCCCTAGTTGATCATGATCATATTTTTGGACATCTTTTGGTGCAAAGAGTAGGAGAAACAGATCCCATGGAAACTATCAATTTGAATGTGAATGTGGCCAAATTCACAAAGGCTCAAATTCAGAAACTGGTAAGGGATAACCAAGGGTTGATAGAAGAAAATGAAAGGTTGAAACAAGAGTTGATCAACTACAGGGATAGACTACCTTCTTCTTCTTCAGGGCTCTATTCTCCATTGGTTGAACATGAAAGGAAAGTGCTTGAGGAAATGTCAAAAGCAACATATTGGAAAAGAAGGCATAAGAAAGTGTAGAAGGAATAGGAAGAGTTAAAGGGAAAACTCAAAACCACTACCTTTTAGATAGCATCAGAAATAGTCTGCATGAGATTCAAAAACATGTTGAACAAGTTTGGAAAATTAATGATAAAACATATGCAAAATTACTGGAAAACACCAAATTGATTGATAGGATGAAGGAGGTAGAGTCTCAGATCATTGCAAAGAAAGAAGATAACTTTGTTATGCTACAAGAATACTAGGAACTCATGAAATCTCATAGGGACTTCCACAATATCCTAACACAGTAGTTGAGTGATTTCAGTCAGCCACTAAGTATGTCCTTACCCAATTTCTTTGAAGAAATATAATTGACAGATCAAGATACATGGAAGAACGAAATTGCCAACTATCTACAACCTATTCTTGATGCGATTAATGATGAAGAGGGAGAGCTTAAGAGGACACACCAACAACTTTGGACAATCTTCAAATTGGAGTATGCTATGAAAGACATCATACATAATGCAAACACTCATGCTAAAAGTGGGTACGTGGAGCATTTTTCAAAGGTGAACTTGTTCATTTTAGGGGCCTAGTAAGAAAGGAGTGCAGGGAATAGAGTTTGATAGTTTTGGATACACAATCATGGTGCACAAGCCTTGAATAGGTCTTAGATGACCACAGGCGCTTGCTAGAGATTAATGGACTACATTGCATCCACTAGCAAACTCTTAATATTTTTATGTTTTAGTTATGAAACAATGTGACTTTTTGTAACAGGCTTGAAGCTTGTTGCTTCCCATACAAATAGGGAAACCAGGGCTTGATTTTGAGATATCATATCATCATCATCACATTCCACTCCATTAGAGTAGGAATGCGTAAGAAAATAGATTACATAATTAGCCCATCCATACCATATTTCAAAGACTTCTGTTATAATGCTTATATTTTGAAGTAATACAATGGAACAGACTATTTATAAATCGTAATTCATTTTCAATGTTCAATTACTGTGTTGATTTTAATGCTCATTTATTACTTTGTTTTCTCCAAAGTGCTATGTTCAAGTTATTTAAATCTATTTGATTTATTAGAGCACATTTTATGTTACTGTTTGAAAGAGTTGATTGGTTTCTAAGTTGATGTTGTGATGTGCCTAACAATGATATTTTACATAGATTGTAATGTTTATTAATTTGAAAAAAAATCCCACAGTTGTTTGAGATTGTCTCCTTGGTGAATAAGCTCCTTTCATCCTTAATTTATGAAACCATCTCATTTTCTATGAGTCATATTGGTTCAAATTATTTTACTACAGCATTGATTTTATGTTTGTAGTCTATAGCAAAGTTTATCTTCAATCATATCAAGCCTAGTTGTATTTTCATAGACAAGCACATATATGATAGAATTAATATCTACCCATTTGCATTTTTCATGAAAAGATCATAGATCTTGGAATTAGCCTCTACCCATTTTCCTTTTGTGTAAATAGGTAAATAGATGATTAAATTATCCACTGCCTATTTTCTTTAGCTATTGAAAAATTTAAAAAATTGACATTATTTCTCTATGTCCATATATTAACTTGATAATAAATTTATTGGAATTTGTTTATGGACTAGATTAAATTGCATAAAAAAATTGATAGTGTGTAAATTTTTAGTGATTGTAGTTCTATCCATCCTTGGGAATACATATATTCAAGCTTTCCTATGCATGTTTTGTAACTAGCTACAAGGGGTAAGAGATAAAATACCCAAATTGAGACTGGAAATCAATTAAAAATATTCTTATTTTATGAAATGCATTTGTTTGGGAGCTAGGTACTATGACAATATTTTTCATGCCTCTTATTCTTCTTCATTATTATTTTTTTATACATACAAACATAATTTTCTTAGCTCGAGAACCCAAGGATTTCTGAAGAATCTAATTTTTTTTGTTGTTATGATATGGCACATGGGCACTTAACTAAATAAAATATGGCATCCCCAAAAGTAGAGAGATATTTCTTTACGTGGATAAAATATTTAATCCTATCCTCAGTTACTTCCAACTTGTCAACCCTTTCACTTTAGCAAGATCAATCAAATAAAGGCATCCTTGAGATTTGCTCCAGATCAATGTGCTTGTAAGAGTAGAGATTTTCTCAAACATTTCAATGTTAAATAAGACTAAAGAGACATGTGTCACTAAAAGACTCAATTTCTTCACTTGGATGAGATAAAGTATCAATTGCTTCAGCTTCATGAAAAAGACTATGTTCACAGCAACTACAGTGTTTGCTTAAATTCAGAACTGAATGTTGTCCATAAGCCAAAAATCCACCTTGGTTATTTTGCATACTTTTGTTTTCACCCATCTTCCCACACTCACCATATGTCCCATATCCATTTCATAATGGTTGACACTAATATAAAACACCAAATAAGGCCCTTGGTCATAACACTAAAGTGAATTCCCTGTCTGAAGTGTTCCCATAGCAGCACATGGCATGTCACCAAGACAATGCTATATCGAAGAGTCTCACCATTGTCCCTTCGACACAAACAGAAAGTGTTGCTATGAAATGTAGATGAGACTCCTGAATGTCTAAGAAACATATTCAAATGTCTTCTCACCAACCTAAAGAACGATATGTCTAAGAGACTTGGGAATGTCAAGGAGAAAATCTAACATGTCCCATCTGGTAGTGCTGCTGAAATTTTGAAAAAATCCTAGCAAAATTTTGCCTCTTGAGGTTTTCTGCCTTTTGCGTCCATGAGTAGGGTTTAAGGTTTTAGTTCAAAAACCCTCGCTTCATAGTAATTGATCTTAAACCTCCATCCTTATAATTTTGTGTTGACCTACTACATTTGGTTATCAGTTGTTTAAGTCATGAGTTGAACCATTAAAATTGTTCTTTGTACCAGCCCCAAGTCCTAAGTTAGTCAGTCATCACGTATGGTTAATCATTTAAATGTTCCCTATAGTCGGGCCATAATATTTTTCAATTGACTTACATTTAAGTCATCTTCTTGAGGGTCAAATTGTCGTCAGCCTATTCATGGCCCCATTTGGACTAATTTTATCGTGTTTGCAGACTGGGAGATCCTTCGATCATGGGAATTGATCTAGGCCATTCCCTACTAGCTCGCAAGTTTCAAAGGGTAGCTCGTTAAACGTCATGTGGTCTATGAGATGTTGATGTGTCTATAGCCGTGAGTGTGGGGCCAGGTCTCCACTTCATCCATCTGACATCATGATCAATGGTTATGATGTGACTGTAGGGTCAATCACTGCCTTTCCCCGCCATCTCGTAGGATTAAGTTGTGGGCTAGTTGAAAGTTGCGAGGTCCACGAGAAGCTGCCACATGTTTTCTTCGGTCATAGGCAAACGAGGAAAGGTGGAGCCCATGGATAGATGAATGAGTACCCAGTTGGCAATGTTTCATTGGCCAGTGGAACGACATGTGACAACGATTGGAATTCAAGCTTAATTGACTCAATTTAAGTCATCCAAAAGACCATCTTGACAAGAGATCAATGACGAATATTCAAAACTAAGAAGTTTGACGGTTGCATCCATTCTTGCTTCACGCGAGTGAGCAGTAATGGCGGAAGTGACTTCTAAAAATACTTCATTTTTTCCCAAACTAGATGTAGATGATCAGGTCTCACATAATTAAGAGTTGCAAACACATCTAGAGTGTACAAGAAATTGAGAGGCTATTTGTAGAGTTTGGCATGGTCGACTTTAGGGTTTCTCGCGGTTAAAATCCGTAAGTAAAGTAAATGCAATTTTTATGCTCTATTCAAATTCTCTATATTGGAGTTGGTTCCCACTTTGTTTCTTATCAAATGAGATTCCATGCTTTGTAATTCTACAGGACCTTTTAGAATTTTTGTTTGAGTCGAGGGCTAGGTTTGAATTATGAATCTAGTTATTGAAACCTTTTGTGTTGAAAATCCTAACTTGGCCTAAGTTTTCCCCACTGCCAATGGTACCCAAAGCACAAACCACCACCTCTACAACTCAATCCAGACTACTATCTAAGGATATAATAGATTTAATGAAACCCTCCACAAACAAAAAGGTCAAGGCTAGAATGTTGTTTCATGGCCCAATAGTCAGGGAGGGGGTACTTGACAGACAATGTTTTATCAAAGATGTTGAAGTACCTTATAGTGGATGGTAGTTATTTCAACATTGGTTCGAGAATAGAAATCTTGGGATTCCTCTTTGTAACCCTTGGAGATTAGACATGGGAAAACTAGTTGTCTCCAATGTGTATATGGATGTTGATTTGTTGAAGGACATTGCTTCAAGGTATGACCCAGTTTCAAGGGTAATCAGAACATTTGATGGGAAGGATATGGTGAGGATAACCAAAGAAGAAATTGTAGGAGTTTTCCAATTGCAGGAATGGAACATTGATATAGTGCCTCTTGATATGGATGTCATTATAAAGGAGTATGAGAACACCAAAGTTCTGATCAAGATGAGAATGTTACCTACACATACTACTAGCACATGCACTAGGAAAAATAGAAAACAAATAAGGATTGGTAAATATGAGTTAGAACCTTTCCCAATGAGATATTTTGCAAGTTAATTCAAGAAGATTGTATATTCCTTCTACCAAATTATTGGTTTCTCTTTTCCTGACACATTGTGAAGGGAATATAGTTACTTGGAAACACATATACAACATCTATCCTTCAACATTGTCTATGACTATGCCACATATTTGGTAGAGAATTACCGTAATGCCTAGTTGAGTTGAAAGGAGGAAATAATTGGGTGAAATTATGGTGGTATTCCCTATTGATGCATATGTTTTTATTTAAAGGGGAAAATTTTTTTGAGAGGGATATGACATTGAAAAAGGAGGATGGTATTGATTTTCATGTCCAATGTTGGACTCAGATTCTTGATAAGGATGACCAGAAATATAACTATGTGGAGTTCCAAAATGCTTTTGCATCAAAATTGAGAAGATATTTGGTTTATGACCCATCAAGGATTCCCAAGGAAATACATGAGTTCTTGAGGCCTATGGAGAAGAGAAGTGATTTGAATTTGGGTCATAATTGGGGAGATTTAATCTTATACCCAGATTCTGCAATCTTCAGAGTTTATGGCACTAACATAGACCCATTTTTCTTGCTAAGAGACATGCCATTGAGGATTGGATTTCTTGAAGTCATAAAGCAATTGGGAGCCTCCCAAGCAGCACACCTGCCTGATACAACAAAGAAGGGATCATTTTCCCCATAAAGGATTGTGTTTGCTGACTTTGTTAGAGTAAAGGGAGCATGGAAAAATTTGTTACATCTACTAGCACCATAAAAATTGGATATTATGCACCCAAGGAATCATGATCCAGAAGGTTTCATTAATGCATTGAAGATGGAGAAAAGCCTTGGTACTTTTGTACATAATTTCTACTACCTAGAGGATGTAATTAGGAACATTTTTTACTTCCCAGAGCAAGATGAAAGGAAG
The DNA here is from genome assembly GCA_007258455.2 of Sequoia sempervirens. Classification (NCBI taxonomy): domain Eukaryota; kingdom Viridiplantae; phylum Streptophyta; class Pinopsida; order Cupressales; family Cupressaceae; genus Sequoia; species Sequoia sempervirens. The sequence goes on from VDFB02281492.1 coordinate 156,700,386, forward strand.
TATAAATATCTTGATTTCAATAAGATGATGGAGAGGGCTCAAAGAAAAGATCCTAAGTATGACCCTATGCCCAATATATAGAGTAAATTTGATAGGATTATGCATGTTTTGAATAATTTTGAGGATATAGTAGGTATAATGAGAAGACAACGAGTGGTCCCAGATAAAGGGAAAGCAATGGTAACTGAAGAAGACACTATTTTGGTATTGGAAGAGAGGCCTACTTATCATCCACCTAAGAAAATAAGAATTTACTCCAGGAAGAAGAAGACAAAAGACAAGGAGAAAACTAACACTTCTGGGGAAATGAGGGAAACTTCTCCTGAGAGATCAATGCCATCACCTCCAAAATAGGTCCCTATTATTGTGATTGATGTTGACTCACCTCTAGGAAGTCCTGCTCCATTGGAGCAACCACCCCTTAAAAGGAAAAAGACTGAGGTAAGAGGAGCAGTGGATTATTTTGATACAGAGGATGATGATATTCTTGTCACTTTTGAGGAGATACAACAGGAAATGCCATCTCCCATAAGGGAAGTCACTTCAAGCTCAAGGGAGGATAGCCTTAGACTAGGAAAGGTTGACCTCAAAGGTCTAAATAGTGCAGATGATTTGAGGATTGAGGCCTGAAAAGCATTTATGGAAGATGACTCCTTTGTTGAAACAATTGCATTCAAAGATTTTGTATGGAGAGCTAAAGCTCCACAATATGTAGAGAAGGTTGCTACTGAGAGGAGCTTACATATAGAACCCCCCAAAGCTATCATTTAGGAATATTTAAGGAAGGTTATGAGGGCTGAATTCCATAATATGACTGCTAAAGAGGGCAGAGAGCTCATGAAGAAGAGTGGTATATTGTTGTTACTTGAATGGGACATTGTTGACGCTATAGTGCTTAATATTATAAGGAGGCCTGAAAGGCCCTTGCTGCAAACTGAAGAAGAAGAAGAGATGGCACTTTAAGGATTATCATTTAGTGAATATTGGGATTAGCAATCTGGTCATTATCTTTGGGATCCAGGAAGCCAGTAGTGGCTGAACAATCAGATTTTAGTGGACAATTATTGATAAAGAGAGTCACTGACACCCCAACTTTAGAGGCAATTGATATGGCTGTAAATGTTGCAAAGTTTACTAAGGCAACATTGGAAGAGCTCACTCTTGAAAGAGATGAGTATAGTAACAAATATAATAGTCTTATAGGTGAATATGATAAGAGTCAGCAAAAGGTATCCATGTTAGAAACTGAGGTAGCATTATATAAGCAGCAGGTAGAAGTATTAAGAAAGAAAGGTCAAACTAGTTCAAGCCATGCATCACCGACTTCTCCAGCTATACATTCTCAGTCCCCCTCATCGGATCAATCTTTGGCAATAGTTCCATATAATTTGGGGCAAGAGCCACTCACAATCGAAAGGCCAAGCACATCAGGTACAATCCCATCAGGTGATCCTACAAGGGCACAACTCCTCACACAAATTGAAGTGTATAAGAAATTACTTGAGCAGATACAAGACACAATGAATGAGAACAATTCAAGGATTGTTCATACTGTCTTAAAACACCTGAATAGAAATATTCAAAGTAAATTGAATAGTGTTCATGCCAATTACTCATTGATGTTGAGAGCAATAAGGTTATCTCAAAGGGATAAGGAGTTGTCCACCCCACTCCTTGATAAATGGATTCCTAGAGCTGACAAGTTGAAGCTCATGGTAGTTGGGGCCAATAAACAGGAAGATAGATACCCAAAGGTTATCCCAACTTATAGATTTTTCAATGAAATTAATGAACAAGGGTTTCAAGGGTATATTGCTCCACTGGAACAAAAAATAAGGGAATTGAAAACTATTTATGACTAGGAAGATTTTCCATTGTTTCCAAGCATTCAACAAACTTATGATGAAGTGATACCCCTGCAGATGTGGAAGAACTAGATGGACAACACCACTGCCTCTCAAGAAAAGCTTATTTGTGAAAAAGTTGATATTAATATTCTAAATAACACTTTGGAGAAATTGTCTTTTATCATCAACTTTTTGGAGGATTTTGATAAGGAATCCAATTCAGTAATGAAAAAATATTCTCCATACAGGAAGAAGATGGATGAAATCATTGATTTCAATTGGCCATCTAATGTTGAATATGAATAGTTGAAGATAATATTTATTGATTGATTGGTTTGTAAGTACAAAAAGGGAAACATATATGATTGGTCAAGTATAATATAGCTTTGTCCTTTGAAAGAATAATGTGTAACAAATATATGTTTCTTGATAGTGAGTATTATAGATAAATGTTAATTTCTAATGATATGAGTGTTGACGGGGATGTTGACTCACTTATTGGCCTTGTCATTTTGTCATTTTTCCCGATGTAACAAATGAGTGACAACAACTTGAAGATTATTCTTTCTAACATGTGCCTTTTGAAGGGAAGGTTTCTTCTCACTACAAAGGCTAATGATCTTTGTCTCATTTTTATTCCCTCCAATGGAAAATGTAAATATAACTACAATGGGAATGTGTCTTGTAGCAATCCAATTGGGATGTGACATGCGTATTCTTGGCCTGAAGCTTTTTTTTCTCCCTTGTTTCCATAAAAGCAAATTCAAGGCCATTAGTGTAGGTCTCTTGTTGAATTCTAGAATCGAATGGTGCAATTGAAAAACACAGAGTGAATATGTTAGAAGTCCTTATCTTATGCTTTGAGTCTAGTTAGTAAATTTTGTCAAATGTATGGTTCCTGAGCATAAATAAATGATAATGCAAGTTTTCAGAGTCTATAGTCTCTCCAATTTTACTTTGTACCTAAATTATTAATGAAAACCTTGATCAAATATCATTTCATTAATCATCATCATTATTGTACTTTGATGTATGCTTTGATTTTAGCTCTGGTTTAAATATTAACTTGTTCATTGCACAGGCCAAGTAAGAGAGGAGTAACAGTGACTGGATTTTGATGGTTTTAAGACATGATCATGGTGCATGAGCCTCGAATAGGTCTTAGGTGATCACGAGTGCTTGCTAGAGATTAACGGACTATAGTGCATCCACCAACAAACTCTCAATATTTTATGTTTATGCTAATTATGTTTTAGTTATGAAGCGATGTGACTTTTTGTAAACGGGCCTAAAGCTTGTTGCTTCCCATACAAATAGGGAAACCAGGGCCCAATTTTGAAATCATCATCATCAGATCATATTCCATTAGAGTAGGCATTAGTAAGAAGATAGGTTGCATAATCCGCCCATCCATATCATATTAAAAGACTTTTGTTACAAATGCTTATATTTTCAAGTAATACAATGGAGTAGACTACTTATAAGTCATAATCTATTTTTAGTATTCAATTACTGTGTCAATTTTCATTACTTATATATTACTTTGTTGCCTCCAAAGTGGTCTTTTCAAGTTATTTAAGTCTTCAATATTTATCAGAACACATTTTTTGTTACTGTGTGGATGCTTTGATTGGTTTCTGGTTGATGTAAATTAAAAATCCTTTCAAATAGTTTACTTTAATTGGGCCCTGGTCAGGGTTAAAATCCTTTTAAAGAGGTTATTTTATGACCATGTATATTTTTTTCTACATACTTCGTCATAGAATTATTAGACCCATTATCACATATAGACCCACAAGAATGTTGAATGTGTCATGAATCCATAATGGAATTCCTAATTCAATGATTATTTTATGATGCAATTATGACGTGTGGAATTAATGTCATTTTTATCCAATGAGCTCATCTTGGGATGTGGGTGTTTATTTTCTAACTAGGTTTTTGGGTGCCACTCTTTTTGGTGGTTTCAAATCATGGTTTTGTAATCACTACTTATATTTATATGATGCTTGAGATTTAATTTTATAGTAGCTAGATGAAAACCTATTGGAATGTCATAATAAGGCAAAAAAAATGGAAAAAAAGATAAGAGTTTCATTAGACTCTATTTGGCTAATTCAATATTGTTGAATGTACATGATGAGACCATTATAGCACTTATTTTAAAGAAATTGGGAGATACATATCAAGCTAAATCTATAGTTAATAAAATATTTCTAATCAACAAGTTATATACCATCAAAATGGAGAGTGGCGGTTCTATAGTTTAACACTTGAATTAATATTACTAAAGCATTTCAAAGTTTAGGCCATAAGAATCATCCTTTTTTAAACATGGACTGCAAATAATTCTAAAAATTTAGAAGTCTTGGTCATTAACATTATTGTCTGCTACATGTAAAATAGGAAAAAATCATTATGAAGTTTGATCATTAAATTTAAAATAGGCACCTCAAAAAGAACGTAAGCCCTGCTAATACAATATTCATTTTGATTTATTTTTCAAAAATTTAATGAAGTTTAAAGTTAAATTAAATTAAATTTCCACCATATAAATACAATAGGGTCTCAGGAAGGATATCTCTCGGCTTATTTTACATAGATTTTTCTAAATATAGGTATGCTAGTTCAATATTGTTGAATGTACATGAAGAGACCATTATAGCACTTATTTTAAAGAAATTGGGAGATACATATCAAGCTAAATCTATAGTTATTAAAATATTTCTAATAAACAAGTTATATAGCATGAAAATGGAGAGTGGTTGTTTTATAGTTTAACACTTGAATTAATATTACTGAAGCATTTCAAAGTTTAGGCCATAAGAATCATCCTTTTTTAAACATGGATTGCAAATAATTCTAAAAATTTAGAAGTCTTGGTCATTAACATTATTGTCTGCTACAATGTCATCCAATGTATCATTGTCAATGTTCATATGTTCTTTCAAGTATTTCATATTATCATCATCCCCATCTTGACCTGCATCATCTTCATCATCATTGAAATTTGACTGTAGACCATCTATATTGTTCCCAGATGTATTTGGGTCATCATTTTCTATACCATCCATATTGGTGTCTTTCATAACATCATCTAACTTTGGATTGTTGTCTTCTTGTGCCTGAGCATAACCACCTTCAACATCATCTTGGATGTCAATTTCTTTGATGTTCTCTAATCCCTCTCTCGTATTTTGTTCGTCATCATTGTTTTGCTCAATATCCACTAATGTTTCATCAAATACATGCCTTAATATTGGATCATAATGTATGAAAAACATCCATTTTGGGTCCAAAATATCTTCATAGAAAAATACCTGCACACGAACAACATACATATATTAGATGTATGTTATAACAATTTTATTGAATAATAAACACATGTATATAAAATCACTACTACTTCTTGTTTGATTTAAAGAAATTCCTGCTCACAATGAATTGGTAGAACATAAGGCTCCTTATCCTTTGGTAGGAAGCGTGAGGAATCTATAGAAAATAATCCACTATGGATATCATGTCTTCATGTCCTCTCAAATGCTTCATACCCTCTACACTTAAAAATACAACATTTAAAAGAGCAATAATCCAACTCAATAATTTCTTGTATTTTCCCAACATATTATAGATTCCCTTAAATTATTTTCTTATCTTTTGAGCTTGATTGACTAGATTGCTTGAAGTCAACCAAGATGCCACAATCGAAGGATCGTCTCCTTACATCTACACTTTCTACACGATAATGTTGACCATATGCCCACATTGCTGGATATTTCCTCACCTGCGAAAGACCATTTATTTCAGCTAAAACAAATATAATGATGAATATTAAAATAGTTAATAGTGTCAAAATTGTAAGGAAACAACATTTTGTAAAATTCAAACTATACATTTCTTTCACATCCTCTAGATATGTTGATTTCATCTTCTGTTATGTTTGAATCTATACCTGCATCTTCTATTTGATTTTGAATTTATTCAGTAACCCATTCTAGTGTGAAATATTTTCCCCATTCCCCAAGCAGATCAATGGGAAGTGGAGTATTCCTTGGGTTTGATCTCCTAAACTGTCTCCTTACTTTGAACACTTCTTCTCTCTTTTTATCATACAGATCAATCCATTTGTTCTTAAAATCCATGTGGTACAAAATGAACTTGTCGAGTATTGCATTTTCGTCTACACCTATTACATGTCAACATGTTTATTTCAAACTCCAAATCGCATGTTAATTTGACAAATAAATTACAGAGTAAATTAATTATTGCAAGAAAAACAACCACACTGATCATGAATTTACTTACTAATTTCTACTTGAACATCATTAGATTGTGGTTTTTCTCCATCAATAATATCTTATGCTCGTTCTTCATCCAAAACGTGTGGCCCATCTTTAAAATCCTTACCAAGGAATTCACACAAGAAGAAAAATGCTTCATTCAATACATACCCTTCAGCCATGCAACCCTCTGGATGTGCCTTTTGTCAGACATGTCTTTTAAAAAAATTCATATACCTCTCAAAGAAAAACATCCACCTCATTGACATGACACCTACTAATTCAATGTCATCGACTAGGTGTATAAATAAATGGACTCGTAGTTTCATGAAACTTATAGGGAGCTCTTTCTCAAATACACATACATTTTTTGCAATTTCTTCTTCCACTTTGCCACTTCACATTTGTGGATCTCCTTGAAGGTCACCCACCTAATATAAGAATAGTGAATTAGTATGAACCTTTAGTAAAAAATTAAAATGCAATATAATATCTCTATGTCTCTCACACATGAACATTTTATATAATCACATACCTTGTAAATGTTAACAATTGACCTATGGTATTCCTTAAGTCAACTGTAAGACAGGAATCCCCCCTAATTTCTAATGGCATGATATTCTATCAAATGCATTTATGAAAAGGTCATTAGTAATTTTTTCTCACACAACAAAATATCAAAATATATTTATTACTTAATCAATGTTACCAGTAAATGTTAAATGATGATATATAATACCTTCATAAAATTATGAAAATCATTTGTTTTAAATCATGTGATATGTCCATCAATTGTAAAAGCTTTAGCCAATGATGACCCATAGAGAGTAGGTGTCCTTATTGAATGGATGACATTTTTTAGTTGCTCTAGCTCTTTTTTTTCAAAATCCATGGAGCTTTTGCATATGTTCCATTTTCCCTATTTGGCCACAAATGTTTTCTATCAACTTTGGTACGTGAAAGAGCAATACCTCTCCTCGAAGGCAAGGTTTCCTTCTCTTTGCCTGATATATGTCGAAATATAGAATCTAGGACATTTTTGAAGATGTGCATATGGTCTAATAGGTGAGATATTAATAGATCCTTCTAGTAAGATGCTCATAAAATATGGATTTCCTTTTCATTCCTTTTGGCATATTAACTACAACTTGTTCTGGTTCTTCAATTGAATCACCCCAATCAAAAAAATCCTCCCAAGATTTCAATTCAGCATCTTCATACTTCTTAAGCCAATTACTTGGACCCATAATCATGGGAGGGCCTCTATTTTCAAATTTTCCATCAAATTGATTCTTCAGGTGATTTCTAAACTTATGATTTAGTGGTAGAAAAACCCTATTGTTTGCGTAAATAAATTTATGTAGATCTTTGGAATACCACCCTTGAAATTATTCTACACATCTTGGACATGCAAATATCCCCTTTGTTTGAAGCCTTGCAATTCAATAAGTAATGTTAATAACATCAAAAAAATAGCATAAAACTAAGTATGAAAGTTGGGATGAAAATGAATTATGAGTGTAAATATGTAAATATTTTATCTTACCAGAATAAACACCAAGTCCTAGGAAATCATGAATAGTCCAACATAGCACACCATACAACATGAAGGACCTATTTGATGGAGGACATGATAAGTCATACATTCTTATGCCTTTCCATAGTGGTTGCATCTCATCAATAAAAGGCACAAGATAAACATCCATCTTTTTAACTTGATGTTTTCCTGGAACAATGAGAGTTAGCATAAGATGCTCCTTTCTAACACTCATCCATGGGGGAATATTGTATACTATCAATCTGACTGGACAAACACTATAATTTGAGCTTAGGAAAGAGAATGGGTACACTCCATTAATTGCAAGACCAAACCTAATACTACGGGATTCATCTTTGAATTTTCTTGGCCATTTTTCCTCTGTGTTTCATTTCTTTGGAGTCGGACGTAATTAGCATTAAGTCATCTTTACTCTTGTTTTATGCATGCCAGTCCATCAATTGTACAAGTGAATTGCAACGAAACATTCATTGAAGTCTAGGTATAATTGGCATGTGACGTAAAACCTTCTTTGGAACTATAGGACCTTGTACATTTGTATGATATCTCTTCTCTTTACATACAGGGAATTCTCCCTTGTTTTGATATTCATATTTGTAAAAAATACAATCATTTTTACATGAATGAATTTGCTTATATTCAATCCCCAACTCAACCAACAATAGACGCGCCTCTCTGCAAGTTGATGGCAACACACTTCAGGGTATATTTTAGTTTTTAGTGCCCTGTAATATTGCCAGAGGTTAAATCAATTGAATGTTTGACTTATGATGAACATGTTTGATATGTCAATCTATACTAGGACTATTTATATACAATATATGGTTTTAAAATCCCCTTAAAGAAATATAAACGAAGTCGATGAATGTTTACGAATTGTGTACACCAATTGACAATGCAAAGTAAGAAATAGATTTCAACTCACTTCAGTAGGCCAGTGAATCCTTTGTCTGACCAACCAAATAGTGACTTGATTTCTAATAATATTAATGTGCATGCCAGTTTTGAGGTTCTACTTGCACCCGATTTAAACACAAGTGTCTTCACTACTTGCTTGATGGAGTCTTTTAGGTTTTTATCATCAACATTACATCAATGGTAATTACCCCTGCTATCATCATTACTGTCAACCATATGATCATTATTGTCATCATTGTTTCCATCCCCAAAGAAACATGTAAGAATTTCATTCAATCCTTCTTCATGCACTGCATTTTCACTATCATGATCATCATTATTAAGGCTAGGTGGCATGTCATCAATGTATGCGGATGTCATCAGCTCTTCAAATTTCTCAGGTGGTATTAATCTCTTCAAAATTTCTCTTTTCGTCTTGGTATTGTTTAAAGGATGGTTTGGATCATCTGTCCAAATCTTAATACCCCTATTGGATCATGGGTATTAGTATGTGTTTCATCAACATCTTCTACCTGTCTACAAACGCAAGCATTATTTAATGTTTTCCAACAATTGGATAAATCATAAATGTATCAATTTCAAAGAAATATAATCAAATATGGCTTTAAAAATAAAAATAAAAATTGTATGAACATATATACATCAATTGAATAATGGAACATTATTTTATAGACTACCATTTTTATACAATAATTTAAATAAAACACAATTTTGACAACATAGTTTATAAAACATCAGTCCACACTCATTTATTGTTCTTTGGTTTTCTTCCTTTAAGAACATCGTTAGAGAGACCTTGTTCTTCCCTTTTCTTTCTCGTAGGAGTGCATTTTAAGAAGGACCAATCAATCAATAACTCATCCCCAATGGTAAGGTCCTTAATAGCCTCAACCATTATCAATCTATCAACCTCTTTTTCCATATCTCCATCTTTCTTTTTTTGGGAAAAGGCTTGGAAGGCTATATATATATATATATATATGATTTTTACATAGTTTCATAAAGTTCCAGCTCATAAAATATATGAGAAGTTGATAGTAGATCAAAATTCAGCTTCAAGAATTTGAATCTACTAATCTAAGCAACACCCTTATATCAACTAATGCTAATATCAGACATAAATTTTGAATAGCTAATTCATAAACCCATGAGGATCCAAAAACCAAAAAACCCCAGAGATTGCACATACTACTCTACCATAAAATCTCCATGGACTGAATTTTCATCCTGAATATCCAACCTCTCAGTTAGCTGAAGACCTCTCTCGAACATGCTTTGTCGACCAGCAGCAAAGGTAGGGAGCTGCATTGGATAGGGAAACCTCACATTGACAGAGCTAAAATTCACTGGAACACTGCTTGGTGGTCGAACATGATGAACAAGTTGAGCTTGATGACGATCCTGAGCTGGTGATGGAACCCTAAGCTGCAAGTCCAAGTGCAAACTAGAAGCTGACACTAGCAGAGTATGCACTCTTGAGAAAGTTAGGGCATAGATTTTTTCTCTTATTTTTGCCTCCATCATGGTGCATATGTATTAGTGATGCTTCCATAGTGCTTGTAGCAGAATATTATCATTCTAAAATTGAAGAGCTAGTTTGATAGCCTCATAAACTTCCTCAAACCCTTGTTGTTGCACAAAATCCCTAGGAAAAATACCACCAATGTACCCATCTCCACTAAATATATGGTATGCTTGTACTACCTTAAGAACAGAATTATCCAACACATACTAGAAATTTACATATTTCCTAGACAATTCCTCAATTTCGCTCAAAGATTGGACCAAATACATTGAATTAGAGAGGAAAATTGAAATCACCTGGGATGGGAAGAGTAGACGTCAATCCCTTAGACTTGTAACATCCACCCCCAACACCGTGTGAATTCAATCTTTGACTCTGCCGCAGTCAATCTTGAACATAAGTTTCAGAGAATCTTGAGACAGATAGCTTTCAAAGGGCCTCTCCCACGGGCTTGACTGGAAAACATACTTTGAGATTCAATAGGTAGAACACCATTTCACTTAACTAGAAACAACCTAGCTTCAAAAACTGCACTCAAAGAAGCCTAATAATATCCTTCACTTTGTAGAAATTGAATGTGAGAAAACCATTGTGTAGGCTCTTTTGAAGCCGCATACACAAATGACTTCATGTGTTGTAATGATGAGGAATAATGTATAAGGCTAAGCCTTAAAAATATCTCTCCATGAATGTCGTCTCATGTGACTAGGTTGTTCAAGAATTTGATACAGAATAAAGCACTTCAAAATTTAATTAGCTTGTACCTGCATTACAAATGAAACATTAGGCAAAATAAAATATCAACTCGAGAGGATCAGCTTGAAATATTTGAATGATTTCTAGTGTCATCAAGTGAACGGTTGAAGTCCTTTCAACTTGAGACGTACTCCCAACTGGACAAGCAACAATTCATTACTTTGACAGCTCTTTAGGTACATGTGTGAAATTCGAACACTTGTTGAGGATGTTAGCTAGAAATTATGGGAGTTGTAAAAATCAAACATTATTACACTATTAACCTCACATTACGAGAGACTTGATAAGACATATTAGACAAAAGAAAGCATAAATCCACCAAGATACGACATCATTATTTTACATGTTACCTATACTCCTTTCAACCATGTGATAACACATATAGTTCAATGCTACCAAGTTAGATAAATGACACCCAAGAAAGCAAAAACCATTTCAACACCCATATCCAATTGGAGGGATAAAAGCTATATACAACTCCCATTGCAACTCTTAATCCACCTTCACCAGCCTATTGATGAAAAAACTTTTGACCACTTTCAGCCCAATAAAATTAAGACAAGTGAGATTGCTCTGCTTTAACTATCTCTTGGAGATGAGGGAATGTTGATAAATCTTCACTGGTTTTTATGTTAATCAAAACTTGTTGGTCACAAGCCAAATTGGCAAGCCCAACTGCTAATTTGTTTCCCTCTCTATATGTATGGGAGAGGCAAAAATATTCAAAAGATGCTAGTAAATCCAAAATTTTCTAAAGAACATATCTTAGTTTCCAATTGTAGGTTCTCTTCGACTTACATGCATTGATTATCAGAAGCGAGTCTCCTTCCATATGGAGTCTTTTAATATTCAGATCCTTTGCCAAATATATACCTACTAATATTGCATGAACTTCTACCATGTTATTTGTGCAAGAGTTTAAATGAATTGCTTTGGCTGCAACCAAGGAACCCCTAGAATCTCAAATACAATAGCCAGCACCTGAAACACTGGGATTTCCATGCAATGCTCCATCAAAATTAATTTTGAAAAAACATGGACTTGGCAATAACCATTTCACCTTATTTCTATCCACTTTAACTGAATTTGGATGCATTAGAACTCCTTGAAGTGGAAAAACAATATGCTTCTAGTGATTTAGTATAAAGTTATCCCAATTGGAGTATATAGAGGAACCTGACTTGAAATTGGCAGCATAAGAGTTACATACTTCTAAGATTGCCTTCTCCAGTTTCACTTTAATTATATCAACTAAAATTGTTTGATTTTTGAAAATACATTTGTTTCTCTCCAACCAAATTGACCATATTACCAACGTAGGAGTAACTATCCAAATACAAGCAAATGGAGTAGACTATGAAGAATTGGCCAGGTAGTGAACATATCCCAAAGAGAATTAGGCAAGGGGAAAGAAACATTCAATTTCCCCATAATGAAATTTCATACCTCATATGCCACTAGACAAGAAACAAAAAGATGATCAACCGTTTCATTTTCCTCTTTACATAAGACACATCTAAAAACTCTTGTTATTCCAAACTTCTCCAAATGATCACTTGTGAGTATCCTTTTCTTCAAGGATAACCAAGAAAAATTTTCTACCTTTGGAAACTAAGTTTCGTTCCAACAGAAGGAAAAAGCTCTTTGGGACTGAAACTGAGAAGCTTGAGCAATGATTGACTTGTATCCTTGTTTTACTGTGTATGAACCATTCTTGGAAGGAGCCCACAACAGTTTGTCCGAAGAATGGGAAAGATAAACCTTTCTATTCTTCAAGAATCTCTAAGAATATTCTTTTGTATATCTGGCATAGGTATATTTTTTAGATCCTTCCACTGAACCAGGCATGTTATTGGGTGACAAGAAGAAACATAATCCTTTAGGAACACTCCCCAGACTTGTGAAAGTATGTTTTCAGCTAATTGCAGATCTTGATTCAAATTAAGTGGAGGTAGGCCATTCCAAGAATCTCTCCAAAATAGCACTTGAGCTCCAGTATTAACCTCCCATGAGAGAAAAGTGCTAATAACATCTCTACAAGACAATATGAAATTCCACATAATTGAGCCTCCTGAAGGATTAGAAACTATGAATATCCTAGATGGGTTATCATTATCTAAATATTTTCTTTGCATTACCTTACACCACTTCAAGTCCGGTCTAGCATACATTCTACAAGCCAATTTATCCCCTAGAGCCAAATTCCTTGCAAACAAGTTATGAAAACCTACTCCACCACTTGATTTCTCATAACACATATTTTCCAATGAAACTAGTGGAAGCTTCCTTTTACCATCTAAATTTCCTTTCCATAGAAACTCTTTAATGATTCTTTCAATTTGATGAATAACACCCTTGGGAGCTTGCAAAACAACCAAAAAATAATTTGGAATAGATGCTAGCACAGACTTAATCAACAAAATTATGCCTGATAATGTAAGCCATCTTGCTTTCCAAGAAAGTATTCTTGCTCTTATTCTTTCTAAAATTTTATTCCAAAACAAAGGTTTATTAGAGCTCATAAAGAATGGTATGCCCAAATAAGAACAAGGAATCTTTTCTCTTTGAAAGCCTAAAATTGATACCAACTATCTTGCTATAGTTTCTTTAAGCATTAAAGACATAAACCTTCGATTTGGCTGCATTAATCTTTTTTCCTGATACTGAGGAGTACTTTTCCAACAATGAATTAACTTGCTTTGCTTCTTGAAAAGAAGCCTTGCCCATCAACAATGTATCATCTACAAAAAGAGAGTGAGTGGCTGTAATATTTGTGTTAGGTATAGAAATCCATAGCCAAAGACCTTGCAAGTGAGCCTTTTGAATTGATATGCATAATGCTTCCACCATAAGAATGAATAACATTGGAGATAGTGGATCTCTTTGCCTTACTCCTTGAGAAAATCGAAAGAAATTGACTGAAGATCCATTGACAATCACCGAGAATTTTTCTCCCAAAAGACAAGAGAGGATCCATTTGCACCATTTATTACTAAAGCCAAACCTTTTTAGTAGTTGAATCAGAAAATCCCAACACACTCTATCGTACTCTTTCATCATATCCAATTTAATGATGAAAGAAGGGATACTGGAGGTTTTAATTGAATGTAGAACTTCATGGGCAACTATAGCACCTTCTATTTTTTCCCTTCCAGGAACAAAGCAACCTTGCTCTAGCGATACAAGTTTAGAGATGAGTGGTTGAATTCTCAGATAAAGGGCTCTAGTAAAGATTTTATACACTGTATTGCATAAGGAGATAGGCATGAATTCAACAAAAGATTTTGGATCCTCTACTTTTGGAACAAAATCAATGTGTGTTGTATTTAATTTTTTTAGAACTATCCCCGTCCTTCTTGACTCTTCTAGTGCAAGGAGAATATCAATACCAACAAAATCCCAGCATTTTTGGTAGAAAAAAGTTGTAAACCCGTCTGGGCTAGGTGCTTTGTCAAGTTGCATAGAAAACACTACTCCTCTTACTTCATCCAAAGTGAAAGGTTTCAAAATATTTTCATTGTCCTCCCTAATAATCAATGCTGGAATGGAATCCAATAAGTAATCTGCATCATTAGAAGATGGTGGATTATTTTTATCTGGAGTTGACAAAAGAGATGAAAAAAACCAGATAGCTTCTTGTTGTATTTCCTCCTCTTTTATTAATTCCTGGCCTGAAACAACATCTTGGATTTTGAAAATAGAGTTTTGTGACTTTTTTATCTGCGTAGATGCATGGAAAATTTTCATATTTCTATCCCCCTCCTTCAACCACAGCTCTCGAAACTTCTGCTTCTAGTATATTTCCTATCTAGCTACTAGCTCTACCCACTCTTGTAAAAAAATTTGCTTTTCATATAAATCTACATCTAACCCTTGGTTGATTACTGTAGTATTTATATCTGATAACTCCTTAAAGACTCTCTCCTTTTTCTCAAAGATATTTTTGAATACATTCACATTCCATAACTTAATCTACATTTTCACATGTTTTAGCTAATGGGCTAACTAGAACATCCTTGATCCCACAACACAAGGGGCAGAACTCCACCATTGGTTTAGTAGAGGCAAAAAAAGAGGATGTCAAAACCATTTTTTTTCAAATTTAAAAGAAGCCCCAAATTTTACCCTATTTGGTGTTTCAATGGACAAGGCAATGGCAAAATGATCAGAATGAGATACAGGCATGATCTTCGATACCAAGTTCTTGCCAATTCCATACCAATTTGCAAAAGCAATAAATCTATCTAATCTCTCAGCTATCTGCAAAAAACCTCTCCTTCTATTTGTCCATATGAATTGGTCT